>JBBNEX010000250.1:0-40385 GCA_038021265.1 Cyprinella venusta
TAGCCTTTTAGCGATCAAAAAGCATTCTTTTAAAACCTTGGTGAATTTCCAGAAATAAAGAAAATTGGCTAAATATACTTAATTTAATAAATTAAGTATCAAAGCATAACATGAAATTTTTCTTTAATATCTTCTCCCAATATTTCTGCATCGTTAATCATTATATAGATGGTTAAATTATTATCATATGCATCCAGATATTTGGTTAACGTTTCTTAAATGTGATTTTTTACTAAATTAGGGGCTAAATTCAATTAAATTTATTCTTACCTTAAAACTAATAAAATAAAGCTTTATTGCAATAAAAAGTTTTTCAAAGGAAGGAATGTAAGATTTAAGGTATTTGCTGAGTTTATTTGACTCAAAAAATTACTATTGACAAGTCCCTACCTTATGGTAAAAAAGCTTAATATTTAGTTTTGACAAAATATTTACAAATGGTTTTACAGTTTATTAATGTCATCAAAGTATAAAAGATCATATTATAATAAATAAATTACAGTGTGACTGCTAAAAAATCGCATATATTTGACTTGAACGCACTAAAAAGATTTAGGGTGTTTGCATAATGAGAGTTTATCAATTTTAAGGTCATTTATTTCAAGGTTTTTAACATAGTTTAATTGTAATAATTACAGTAATTTTTCAAATATATTATAAAAGTCAACTAATATAAACAGAGGACCATGTTGCCGGATGAAAAGACCGAAATTCATGCATCACTTTTTAAGGAATATCAGAAAATGATTTATCTCGACGTAGGTTAAAGAATAGCTAATTATTGTTCTCAAATGTGTGAATTTCTAAATTAATCCCTCTGCAGCACTATTGGAAAATACGTCAAACCAACAGTTAAATTTATCGTTATTGTTGGCATTCTAGGCTCAAATTTTAAAAATATTTTTCCTCTATAATAGGCCAGGGTTCAGCGCCATTACACCGGAGCTCGCTGCAACAAATTTTTAATTTTAGTGTTAAAACTCAAAATATTACGCAAATTTGATCACCCTACTTATTTAATTTAGATCATTGGTTAGCAAAATACAGTGATTCGCCTGTTAGAATTTTCATTATTGAAGAATCAAAAAGATTCTCTGAACCCTTAATTTTATTCAGATGTTGCCGATCAAAAATTTTTTGCTATATCTATTCGCTAAAACGACGACGATTATTGAGGAAGATTGACGCTATGTCTTTTTGTTTTTAAAGGATGTGATTTTACATTCAAGGCAGAAAGAACAGCGAGAAGCGACAACATTAAAAGAAACTGTGCTTATAGAACTAGTAATGATTTATTGGGGACAGCAAAAACGGGCCTTAGCCAGTTTCTTCATATTATTTTTCGAAACGCCCACTTAAATATAATTTCGATGAAAAAAAACATTAGGATCTCCAGTGCAGGATATCAAATGCTATTTTAGATGATGAAGTGTGTTCTAAATTTTGTTTTTTTGTGACCACAACAGCTCCAAAAATACTTGTTGCTGTTAGTTTTATATTCGGAATGAACAAAACCTAAATACTAGGTCCTAACCTCTAATTGTTTTTTACGTAAGTAATAGAATTGTTAATTTTAGATGTAACTACGAAATATATATGTGCTGCGCTTTCTTAGAATGCGCAAGCTTATTTCCTGCGCGTTCTTGAAATTTCAATGATTTGGATTATTTTTTGGCACATTTTATGAGGAATTTCTATTTTATGTATTTTTTATTGTATCCAAATACAAAATTTAACTGTAAATGATTAAATGTGAACACTAAATGGAAGATTATTATCACATAATTGCAATAATCAAATTTATTTTGATATTAACAGCAATTAAATTAGTTTTTTGGTCTGCTTGAGTAATCCTACTTAGAAAGCTTATATTTAAGCGTTTTTTACCTACGAAGGTCATAACAATTATATTGTATTTTGATAAATTGTCACAACTATTGAACCACCTGTACTTCTTTGATCATCACATGATATATGTACTGGTGAAATAAAGCATTTTATTTATTAGAAATATACTAGTATTAATATAAACTATTTCTGAAAAAGAACTTATATTCAAAGAATTTTATAATGTTGCCAAGAGATACCCTATAAATTTAATTTTTTATAAAAGTTAATCAGCTTTTTTGTAATTTTTCATTGAAAAACTACATATTTAAGTACTTTTTATAAAGATTTTTATAATTTTCCGGTTCTTATCTAATTCAAAATCATTTAATTCAAGATTACGAAAGCAAATTGGTTGCGCTTTTTAAGAGCGCGCAAGAATCAAAAACGCGCACAACATATAAATATGATTTAAATATTGTGTTTTTATCAAGTATTTTTTTAATTTGTACTTTTTTATATCCATTTTTGTTGTAATTGAATTCGCAATGATGGCGTGATACGATAGGCCAGATAAAGTTTCAAACAATAATTTACTTTCTTAGGGCATTTTAATCTCGTCTAGCAATTCTAAAATAAATTTGAATTATGGTAAATATTGGTGATTGAGTTTTACTTTTCTGTGCCAATTTAGGAAATATTTAATACAGTGATGTGCGACTGGTTTGGCATAGTGTGCAGATGGTTAAACACAAAAATAACTATAATTGATATACCTATTAGAATACTACAGAAGCCTAACAGATCGGTTGTGTAAAAATTTTTTACATTTTAATGACTAAATTTCTTTGCAACGATTTCTCGACAAATAAATTTTTAACTTATTTTTAGGTTAAATAAACCCTTGACGTTAAATATTTTTCGGAACCAATTTTCTAAAATGCGAATATATTTTTTCAATGTGGGTATTTTAATCGTTGAGATTACATCGAGCCAAGGTCATTAATTCTTAACATTTGTGTGGAAATATGCTTTAATGGGGACATATATTTTGGATAAAATTACGTGAAAGGAGTATGGCCAAGTATGTTGATGGTTTAGCAAAAAAATAATTTAAAATTAAATTTTTTTCTTTCATGCTTAAAATTTCATCCGGCGAATATAAGCATTAGCTTTAAATTTTTTCAAATTAATCATCAAACGAATTCACAAGAAGATAGCGTTATTGGTAGTAATTCTCAGTATTTTCCTTATCATTATGATGGATCTTTCGTTGTTTCACCACTATGAGGTTATATTATCTACCATAAAGGCAGCTGGATAATTCGTTATGTTTTATAACCTTAAAACAGGGACAGGCAACATACGGCCCTCAGACAGTATTCGTGTGTAAAAAATAATGGAGCTTCAATAGATCTGCTGCAACATCCCAGTAATTACTTACAGCTTTTTTAGCTTAATTAAACTTTTATTAATTAAATTTAACACTTGCTCAAATAAATTTCTATTAAAACCATAAAAACTTTGAACTACGGAAATAAATCCATTACTGCAAAAGTCTGAGTGAGGCGATAATAAAAAATACAACACTTTTAAGGGTCAGATCTAGATCTACCCCGAAATTAACTTAAAAGTCAACTCGGATTTCTACATTTTAGGATTTTTAAGCAAACATGCAAGATTAAGGCTGGCAAAAAAAGGTTGCAAGAATAAAAATGATCCCTGAAGAAGTCAAAAATATTCGTTCACAAGCAATTTGAGCACATATTATCGTTCCACTAAGAAGGTTAAGGCAAAAAAAAGCGATGAACATGGTGTCTCGACAAGCCCGTCGACAATATCGAATTCCCCAAAGAAATTAATTTTTGAATCAAGTGGGTTTTATAAGCACCAGAGTCTCGAAATACCGACGAGACCGTTTGCCTAAGAGAAAAGAATTGGTCCGAATAACTTATTCAAAATCAAGACAAATTAATAATTTTTGACGTGCAAGGTGTGAGTTAAAGTTCACGCGTTGGCTATGGAATTTCTGCGATTGGAATAAACGCAATGAAAAACAAGAGAGTAATTAGGAGCAAGAACAACTCACGTCTCAACACTTTAAACTTTGGGACCACAGATGATGTAAGCTGAGAAGTATACCAATATAATTTCTGCACGTGATAATGAATTTGCATGTCGTTCTGTAAGCTTACAGAAGCTTGATGCTGGATTTGATATCTTTGCATCACCACTTGCAACTGATTTTTAAAAATTGGCGGATGCTCAACAGATAAAATTAATATATCTGTAGTATGAATCTAAACTTAAAGAGAAATTCCAATCTAAAAGCATTTAAAAATTCTATGAGACACTGAATGAGTCTAAGTCTGGCAAACGATTCTACGACACTTGCCCGAAACCATTTTCCCGAAAACATTTTGCCCGAATGCCATTTTCCCGAAAACCATTTTCACGAATGCGTCACATTCCCGAATGCGTCACTTTCCCGAAAATAATGATTTCAAGAATTGGGTTGAATGTAAATAAATTTTAAATAGGGCCGTGAAAATTGTTTATCAATTAATCGATAAAACTTTTGACCGATCAAAATTTATTTCGTCGATTAAAATTTTTATATATTTAAAATTTATTTTTCTTACTTCTAAGCGCATTATTATTAAATATTTATTTAGATGTGCAGATGTAAAAAAAAAGGGAAAATAATGAAAGTACCACTGAAATAAAGTATTTAAGAGGAAGGTTGAGCAAACGTTATATTTTTAAGGTAATTGTAGATGGCAATGTAGATAATGGCGACAAAATTTACTGTGTTGACTCCTGTAAAAAATTTTCTTTTCGTAGTTCAAATACATTTTTGAAATACCAACTTCAACAAAAACATCCGCTCAAGTGTCAACGAGTTGTCGATTATGACCTGCTGAAGAGTTCTAATTCTCATGTATAATCAATAACCAACTTTTTTCGTGTTGGTCAAACCAGCCAAAAACTTACAAACCTTCAGCCGACTTGAAAATTACTGTTGCTTACCAGATCGCAAGTTTATGAAGTCCGTAGGCTATTTTGGAAGATGATGGACCACATTTAGTACTGCGGATAACTCTTCAAAACAAGACTTTCATTAGCCCAGTCACCGTACAATCGATAATGCTAAAATTAAGACGCCGACGAAAATCTAAAAGAGCATAAGAAAGATAAAGAAAACATTCACAGTATTGCTCTCTATTCTGACATTTTGACCTCAAACAATAGTGAATTACTCTGTGGTATAACGGGACACAGAATGATACCGATTGAGAATAATAAAAACGTTTAAAATAATGAATTATTAATGTTAAATGGCAATTTCTTACAAATAATTTCAATATTTTAAATAAAATAATTTGTGATTCCAATTTTAATTTTTGAAATCTGTACAGGCGCATAGCCTATTTTTTTCTATAAAAATTTGATTATATGGAAAAAAATATTTAAATTTAGCTGATATTTTCATAATTATGCATTTTTCGGGAAAGTGTCGTATTCGGGAAAGTGACGCATTCGGGAAAATAGTTTTCGGGAAAATGGCATTCGGGCAAAATGTTTTCGGGGAAAATTGTTTCGGGAAAGTGACGTGATACGCTGCAAACTGAGAATGATGGTCATGAAAATATATGTTTATTCGGGGTAAACTACATTTTTGAGCATAATTTTCTGCCATATTTATTAACAAAAAAGCTTATTTCTAATCTGACTTCTGTTAAATTGCAGTCATTACTGAGAATTTCTTCACCTGACAGGCAGCCATAATTTACAAATTTATTGACAAATTTTATCGCCCACCCTGGTTTCATTGAATTTCATTAAATTAAATTCTGTTTTTGGCATCTGAGCTTTTAGCTTAAATTTTTAGGTTTAAATTAAATAATCTTTATTTCTTATATAGGTCGATAAATACTCGAGTAAGGGATCAACTAACTAATCTGGCCCTTGAACAACATCAATCTTTTATATTTGCTCCGCCGAAAAGAGAAGTTGCCCACCCCCTGCTCTTTTCGATGAAAATTTGTCAGACCAAAGTGCGGTAAACGAGCTCTAGGAACTGAAACTAGCCTCAAAACAAAAATTTTTTCAATTTGTGCTGCAATCAGCAATATCTCATTGTTCCTGTAAGAGATTTTTTAATTTTTTGAATGACAAACTGGGATTTTCTAATGTTTTTAACAGTTTTATTAAAAAATTTTCTGAAAATTCAAGAAAAATGCGATTAAAGATATGTAATATGTAGACTTTGATAAAATATTAATAATAAAGAAAATATGAAAAAGGAGAGCAAATTTTTTGGTTTAAACACCCCTGATCTTATTTCCTTAATTCTAATAAAAACTTATCAATAAATGAAAATAATTAGAAAGCGCCAGGGACTAAATATTTTAAAAAAATTAGTGAAAAAATGTTCTTCAAATAATCTAATTTTATAAGAAAATTTTTCAATAATTTATCTGAATGCGCAAAGTGTCTCATCAAGATACATCAGAGACAAAAAAATAAATAATTATTGCCATTTTAATCTTTCTCTATCAATTTAAAAATAAAAATATTATTCAATAGAGATTTTTCATGTTTTCATCTGAAAAATAATTTTTTTCATCAACCATAAATATATTCTACAAAAATTGTAAATTCTACAACTTTAACATTAAAATTATATATCAAGCCTTATTTAATAAATGCATTAAACCAATTGCAGGATGGCCTAAATTTAATGGATGTAAAAGCAAGAAAACAATGATTAAATTAAAATATTAAACGATTTTACACGGTAAAGCAGTAGTGATTATGTTATGCTTCATATCGAATAATATTTATATATTTTAGAAAGGTGATTAATTTTCATGATATTTGTTGTATGTAGAGCATAAATAACTTCGCTTATTGGAGCTATAATTTTCCAATTAGACATATTTTTATTGTATAATTACCTACCTTTAATCATTTGACACTTGTTAACTTTAAAGATTTTATTCGAGAAGTGAATTTACTAAATTATCAGGTTTTACTTAATTATTTAATCTAGTTACCATATCTTTGACCTGTATTACACTAAAAATACCCGAAATAATAATTTGTTTGTCAACCAAAGGAGTTTTTTGAAACATTTTCATATTGCCAAACAGATTTTTTCATCAAATGCTAGATTTTGAAATCTTTAATTGTGCTCATGAATCTTCTAATGCAGTGTTTCCGAGCGTAAGGCAAACGCCACATGGGTGGGAACTTTAATTTCAACAAAAGAAAATTTGATTAAGAATTATCAATGAAAATTATGGTGGAAAAATTCGCCCACAAAAGTGACTCAGCTGCGCTGAAAAAGACACCCATAAGGGCTGGCAAAGGGGAGTTAAAAAATTAACAGATTTTAGAAGCAGACAAATTACAATAAATGTCTAACTTTGATGCTTTTCTTAAAAATTCCACTGCTTTAATAGCAGGGTAAGGGAAAAATTTTAAGTTAAACCTGGATCATGGGCGAACAGTTCTTGTAAAATTCTTTGTGGGGCCTTGCATAAAAAAGGGTGTGAAAAACTATCCTAGAATATTCATATCCTTTTATATACTTGTTTTTTTTTTAAATCTCTATATATGTTTAATTACTTTTAAGTTATCTTGATTTATATATTTTTTTTTCTTACAATATGTTTAACAACAGAATATATCTTCTACTGTTTTGCCCAGCAACCAAATCTCACTTGTGGTATTAAAGAGAAACTCAAATTTGATTTCCGAAATTATTTTAGCAGAGTTTATATTATTTTAGACAAATTTTACAGAAGTAAAAATCCTTTAAGGGCAAATTTTTCTCATAACAATCGTGCTTTGCAGTTGGAAAAAATACATTAACGAGCAAGGGATTTGTCGCCGAATGCAGTGCAATTGGTTTGTCCCTCATTAACATTTAGATAAAATGTCGGAAGGTAACAAAATAAGAATACTAATCAAAATAATAACGCCTCCTAAACTGTTTCTAATGATCCTTAATGTATCTAATAGATTTTTAGGACGGAGAAAAACTCATGTTAATGTTTTAAACGAGATTATATCAACAATCAAGAGGTTACTAGCTGCAAATTCCTAAGCCAAGATCATATCCACAAACTACGGGACTTACTAAAAGTTCAGTTTTACGCTAGATAGTTAAGATAAAGAGAATCCAGATGTTTACGCAACTCAATTAGGTACTACAAAGCGGCCAAATGAATTAAGAAGAAGGGAAATTAAAAAATCTCTATCGTCAAACAATGCTTTAACGCCGTTGGTATAGCAGGATTGCTATAAAATCATAAAATATGTTTCGCATTTACAATCCGACGTTATATTAAAGATACGGACTACAATTGCTGAAGATTCATAACCAGTTGTAGCTGCTCGTAATTCTGGGGGCGGTTTTATGTCAAAGATACACCTATTGTAACAGAATATCTTTCTTGATGGACAATGACAAGATTTTTATTGATAAAACAGGTTTCAATCTTCATACGAGTGCCCATTATGGATATGCAAACTTAGGACAAAAGTTATTTTTAACAGTGCTAAAACAAAGAGGCAGAAATATAAGCCTCATTTGAGCGCTATCTGTCAACGGCTGCATTTTATTTCAGATTAAAATTGAAGCATTTCAAACGACGTCAATGGCAGAGTGGTGCGTAAACGAAATAATGATATTTATTCGTTCTGAGCGAATAAAGATAAACACAGACAACGCTCGTTTTCACAATTGTCCAGTATAGAGGCTTATCGTACCAGCTGCAGGTTCTTCAATAATTTTTCTTCCTCTTCACAGCCCCAATTGAATCTAATTGAGGAGTTTTTTGGGGTCAAAGAGAACCATCATAGAAATTCCGACAGGCGTCCACAAACTTCAGAGGATTTATTGCATTTGGGGATAGATATTCTTTTTAGATTCTCAAATACTAATCACCAAAACTTTTACCTGCATATAAGAGAATGGGCAATTAAAGACATTCAAAGACTCGAATTTATCTAATATAAATTGATTTAAATTATTTTGGCGACAAACCATTCGCGTTTTACGACAAATTACTTGCAAGCTGCGACAAACTACTTTCACGTTGCGACAAAACATCTGCTCTTTACAGTAATTTAAGAGCCATATTTTGAAACAAAGTTTAACAGCCAAGACATTTTTATGCCATAGCAAAATGACTAGTAAGAGATCGTTATCTTTTCCATTGGAAACTCTGAGCTTTCGTTCGTAAAAAATTATCGTTGTCAGAAATTTTAAAATTACCCATAAAGTTTCTGCCAAAAGGGATACTAATCTGTTTTTACAAGGTTTCTACCAGCAAAAAACTGATATTTAATAGAATAAAAATTAACGATTAAGCGTATTTTTTCAGAATATCACCACCTAGTCAACACAAAAATTAAAACCATAGCATAAAATCTTTTTCAAATATCTGTAAGAAAATAAAAAAAATCAGCCAACTGATTCCATATTTTTACTAGTAGCTGTCTCAATAAATAATATTTTATAAAAATTAGATATCATTTAAAATTTTTCAAAAAAACCCTCCATTGGAAGGATAAATCATGCAAGATCTTTGTTAAATATTGTTCATCGATTTTAACAGCAGATTATTGATTTAGCTTTAATGATCGATGCATCAATAGAATGCTCTGTAATTCTTGCATCTATACTATTAAAGCATCTTAGATAACTTTGCCGTTTTCAAACGATATTTGAAAAGGTATTTTTAGAAAGCTGACTAAATTCGTTTATTTTAGGTCTGTTTTTACAGATTTAATGCATTGTCAAGAGATTTTGTAACTCTTACGACTTCAAAAAGATGCGCTACTCATAGATCATCTAATGTTGTTGGTATTTTTCTTCGAACTTATAAGTTTATGTGATCTTTGTTTTATTGTACTAAGGATAGTATTTGTTATCTTGTATTTTTTTGCTCAAATTATCATTAACCCGTTAGTGCCCAATGATCCCAATTGGAAACAGCAATAAACTGTACGAAATCTTTATTTACGTGCTTTTATTAGCGATATCGTTAAAATTTAAAAAAAAGCTGACGTTTGACCTAATTTTTAAATTATTTAATTTATTTAAATTAAATAATCCTGATTTTATCTTGATGACACATCGATAAGATCGCTGATTTAGCAGTGTAAATTTTAGAAAATGTCTGTCTGGCGAAAAGGTATGTAAAGATTCATAAAAAATTTTACCTTTAGGATCTATATAAATGCTGTTACTAAAACATAAAACATTTAGATAGATGCTGCTCATTGCCCGTTTTGTATAATATTTGTTAACTTATCGATGTTCCCATTTGAGAACATTTGGCACAAATGTATTGTGAAGTTATTTTTTAACATCAATTTTTCTTTTTGAAATTGGTTGCCTCTTTTCATAAATACATTTTTATTAATTTTAAGACCTCTGAAAAACAATTTTCTGGAGTAGAGGCACTGCCAGTTGTACTGCATGATTCAGATGTTGAGCAACAATTCAGTGATATAAAATGTCAAACGCTCCTTGAGACCATAGACTTAGCCAAATCAGATCGCAGAGATGTTGATACAATAATTCTTCCACGAGTCACAACAAACGCTGTGTCTGACGAAGAATTGAGTTTTGAAGACGATATGTCACATACTATTACACCAAGTGATGTTTCTGGATCGCTGATTGTTCATTTTCTTAATGATGTCGATAATGTGTATGAAGAGTTTGTTAAGCCAACGTCAGTAAAGTGATTGAAAATGTAGAATGAACCTAGACCGAAATTGATAAGCAGTTGCAACTATAAAAATCGTTTCCTTACCATATAAATTCCCACTTTAAGTAGATATCATCAAGAGTTTATGTCAATAAGCCCATTCGAAATGTTCCAATATAACTTTGATGAAGAATTAAAACGTTTGATAATCGAGCAAAGTAAGCGTCATGGTCGTCATAAAAAAACCAGACATTAAAATTAAAAGAAACAGACTTGAATATTTTCACAGTCCCGCTTATATTCAGTGGATTTAACAGTTTTCCACGGAGGGAATTTACTGTGTAATGGCGAGAATCTTGACATTATTTTTATTTCTAAAATAATATATCAGAACAAATTCGACGAAATAAAACACTATCTTCATTTATCAGATAATTACAGCGTTGATTTGAGCGACAAACTATAAAATATTAGGCCATTTAAATCACTTGTTAATGCCATGTTGCAACAATTCGGTGTTTAAGTCGCTTCCTAAGTATTGATGACGAAATGGTTCCGTATTTTGGCCATTAATCTGCTAAAATTTTTTAGCTCAAAACTTGTCCTCTTTAGCTATAAAATTTAGGTTTTGGCTTCGGACTCTGGTTACCCATGTATTTTTTATGTCTCCTGCGACAAATAGACTTCTAACAGTACTGATCAATCCAAAGACCCGGGCCTTGGTCATCGCGTGGTAATTTCGTTGCTATCAGCTGTAAAAAATTCACGTAGTAACAAAGTATTCTTTGATAATTTATCCACATCTCGCGATTTTATTGCACACCTCAAAATGATGGAAATCAAAGCATCTGGTGCAGTAAGGTAGAATCGGCTAAAGTTATGCCCATTTAAAGACACAAAAGTCATGAAAAAACCTCACATGGTTAAAACGACAGCAAAACTGATGGTATTTTTTGATTGGTTAAGTGGCAAGATAATGAATGGTAAAGCGTTGCTGCCAACTACGACTAAGTGTCAAACCTTGGCAAGGTGAAACGGTTAAGTGCAGCAGCAAAGACAGTGGTTGAAATACCACTACAACATTCTTTAATTCTTACAATCGTTACATGGGTGACGTTGACATACTAGATTCTTAATTTGGTTTGCTTGAACCCAAGGTTCGGCTTTAAGAATTAGTGGTGGCCGTTGTTCCTAAATCTATAAACATGTTGGTTGTTGCTGAATGGAAATTTCACGTTGAGTTTAGTGGAAATTTTGATCAGTTATGCTTTCCTCGCCGTGTTGTCCGCAGTCTTATTAACTATTTTACGTCAAAAGTGCCATAAACAGGTCCCAGCTTTCGGCCACTTTCAGATGTTCCCAAAAAAACATACCCACTATATTGTCACTGGTGACAAGTAGGCAAGATACCGATTATGTATGAATAACTGCAGGCTGAAATGAAAATTTCAAAGTAATATTGTATTTGCGTTGTGATTAGTTTTAACACCCTTATTGACCGATTTATAGGCTAGAATAAGTTAAATTTCTACATCTTTGTTCAACGAAATATTGTTTTCTGACATTCACTTATGTTTTTTTCCAATTGTGAAAAGTCCTCAATTTTCAATAGCAGTGTTTTTATTTTACAGCACAAGAGATTCGATATTGGAAAAATACTTTGTTTGAACCCAATATTCCCATTTGGGAACAAATCGCCATCTAGCGACCAGACACTAAATGCGTGATTTTCTCACATAATCTACATATTATGGGTCACTACACTGCATATACCTCTTATGTCTGATTTTTTATCACTGTCACACCCATTGAGCACTTACTGGTTAAAAAAACAAAACAAACTGAAAATATGAAAAAGTTGATTTCAAAACGGCGAAAACTAATCATTTGAGGTGATGGGCACAAAATAGTCATCCTTTGTTAAGTAAGATTTAAAAAACATTCATACGCAGTTTTTATCAAAAACTAAGATATGCATTTTAGAAAATCTTATGAAAGTTATATTCGTCAGTATTTTTAAATCTGTTGCATGCCAAATTTCGGCTACCATCGAAAAATTTTAGAAAAAGATAATCTATGACTAAGATTTTTCTTAAAAAAATGATTAAGTATTTTATCAAATTTTAAGTGGTAATAATCTCTGTCAATTAAATATCTTTGATCAAATGAAATAAAATCAATTTTATGCCGAAAGTTTTATGCGATAACTACAAAAAGACAAAATGATCAGTAAAATTTATAGATTTTTATTTTTCGTCATGAATATTTCGCTCCTTCTCAATTTACCAAAATACTGTTGGTCAAAACACGCTTCGTCGAACACGACTGGTCTAAAACACCTTTTGTCGAACCTCAATCATTTCTACTTTAAACGATAATATTATTGTTTGCTTTAGATATATTGATAGTTATGAATAAGGCCTATGATTTTCCGAGGTGATGCCAAATATTTAAGGGCGGTTTTGTTCGCCAAATTCTAATTTTTACAGTCCTCATTTTATTCATCAGCATATCATCAATAAATTTTGTTTTTAGGAGATGAAGGTAACATTATATTTTGCAGTGTTGTAAGAAGTACTGTGTTTCAGTGCT
This sequence comes from Cyprinella venusta, assembly GCA_038021265.1. Lineage (NCBI taxonomy): Eukaryota > Metazoa > Chordata > Actinopteri > Cypriniformes > Leuciscidae > Cyprinella > Cyprinella venusta. The sequence goes on from JBBNEX010000250.1 coordinate 13,152, forward strand.
CAAGTGAAAGTAAAAGTAGCCACTAAAAATGTTACCTAAGTAAAAGTTAAGGTATTTTTAAAAAAATTTACTCAAGTAAAAGTAAAAAGTAATCACGATATAAAGTACTTTTAAAGTAAAAAGTAAAAGTACTCAAAAAGAAATTTATAAATTTTCAAAATACGCAGAGAGCAAAAAAAATATTTTTCTAATTTATTATTCATAAAATTTTGTTTATTTTCAGCATAACCAAATTTTCGAATAATTCTTGGCTCATCCTGGTTCGTCTACTGCTAATTGTTATACCAGCACAACTGAATAAACGATCCACTGACGCACCAGAGGGTAAAAAAGTATAAAACTGGAGGAACAGATCCTTCAGAACACGACTGTTTGTAATGTCAGTAGTATCCTATGAACGGGTCTGAACATATCGCATGAGAGTTTCTTCATCAGAATGCGTAAATTTTTTTCGCCAAAAAAAATTGTCTTCTTCATCGGCTGAACAAAGTGATTCAGAATAAAACATGTTCGTCATATTTGAACGAGTATTCAAGATATTATTTATGTTGTTTAGCCCAGAATCAATTATTTTCTGTCGTATGTCAAATATGATTTAAAATTTGGATGCAACATTGTATCTGTAATAAATTCCATATCAATGAAAATTATTTTAAATCTGTTATTAACACTCTTGAGTAGTGCATTAATTAGCGACTTGCTGCAAGTTGTAGATACAATTTGTGCTTCAACCTTTTGATGTAACAGGACAATAGTAGGTAAAAGATATCCAATGAACATATTATTCTCAGATTGAAGAATATTCATTGCCTGTGCAATCGGGCTTATGACTGATGCATATTCTTGAAGGACTTATAGCTCTGCAGCTGTAAGTCTTTGTACATTAAGCTTTAAACAAACACTAAAGAACGTATCTTCTCAATTTTCCTTAATCAAACGTAAAAGTCGTTCTATTACAAGAAACACATAATTTCCCCTAGTGACTTTCGGTCTTTTAAGCCAAGTCCAAATGCATCCATCACCGAATCTACAACAAGTGGTGATCTGCCATACTTATTCCAGAGGGCTTGACATTTCGCAAATGCAGCTAGAGATCTTTTTTTAAATGACTTCGTTATCAGCATTGCCAGCTTCTCAAGTAGATATTTAATTAGGCGTTTTGCAAGCGCACCGGTGATGAGGTGGAAGACGGACCTCATGAAAATCATTTCTGGTAATCGATTCAAATAAGTCAAAGCCATCAACTAGTGTAAAATCATCCTCTGATTTTTTTAAATCTTTCTTCTGTTCAGAAAAAAAAGAGAAAGCTTTTACAAAATCAAAACCGTTATCATTTGTGGTACGAACAATTTTGCTACAAATGCTGTATTCTGTGTGAATAATTTCGAGTACACCAGTAATGTCCCTAAATGTGTGTGAACCAGTCATTCTTCTCAGGGCTAAACAGGCTGACTTGCGTTTTAAATTGCTATCAATCCTATGTACAGTAGCACCAATTTAGGATTTGCCATAGACTTGACCAACAATCAGCTGTAGTTGCAACAAATTTTTGTTCTTTCAATACAGCATTCAGCTTTTTTTTTTGACTCTTTTGCTTTGAACATAATTTGTCTTTTTAACGTAGCACGAGAAGTTGCAAAACGATTTGGTTTAAGTACTGATATTAGAGATATGAACTCCGGTAATTTCACAATCTGTAGTGTTAGAACTCCACCAATAACGAAATTCAAGATACTGTCGTCCACTGCTGTCTGTGTTACGATGTTTGCGTTGTTAATTGCTCGATCAAAAGTTTCCTGAAAAAATCTGTTTGCTGACTTTTCCGATTAACTATTTACAGTCTTTCGTTTATGTGCACAGGACACTAGCCTTTCATACTCTATCAAATGTTATGGATGAACGTGATTTTTCTGCTTCTTTAAATTCAATTGAAAGCTATGACATGCTGAACATTTATATATCTTTGGTTTGCAGAGCAAGCATATCGATTGATATGCTTTACCTTCTTGCATTTAATATTTAAACAAACTCGACAAATATGGCCATGGATGTTAATCTTTGTTGCTTATTTTTGATTTTTGTTCAGTAGTATCCATACTATGTTTTAAAAAAATAATTACCGTTGAATTTAAATTTTTACTGAAATCAAATCACCACGTAAACAAGTAATGAGATTAAAAGAGTTTTGGGCGGGTGCAGTTTAGTAATTTAATTCTAGTTTAAACTTAAAGTAGTTTCTTAATTCTTTCAAGGTTGCACATCCCTTATAATGTTTTATTACGCTATATTCCTTTCTATTTTTAATATTTACTTGTAAAAAAACTTTTTAGAAAAGTAACGGAGTAAATGTACAGTCGAAAATTGTACTTCGTTACAAGTAAAAGTATTAAAAAAATTTTTTACTTCGTTACAAGTAAAAAGCACTGAAAAGTACTTGAGTAATGTAACGCGTTACTTTTACTTCGTTACCGTACAACACTGATATTTTGTTTATGTGTAGATTTAGTAGGTGTCCTTATTTAGATTTCAGGTTTGGGTTAAGGCTTGATGATTTCTGGTAGAATTTGGATTATGATTTTGGATTGAGACTAGGTTTTTGATTTAGGTTTTAAAGTTAACTATATTAATATTAGAATTTGGTTTAAAGTTTACTGTTTTAGATTTACCACTCAGGACTTTGGATTAATATTTATGCTTTGGGTTTTATGTTTAAATTTAGGCTTTTGGTCTAGATTTAGGTTCAGTTTAAGGTTATAAGGTTTATATTAGATTTAAATGAACTAATAAAATCTAGCAGATTCATCTATATCACAATAAAAAAAATTTATTCTAGATTAAATAAAATATTCATCGACGTTTGTGTATTATTAAATTTCGACTAATTATGTTTGGACGAACTGAAACTGAATCAAATATTTTTATACATGGTCATAAATAAGTAAGCGAAATCGCACAGCGTGTTACGCACACCCTAATTTGGCAGTTACTCGTTGAAAACAGAATAAATTGAAAATTTTCCAGCCATAAATAGAAAATATCAGTACTCGACAATTGAGAGCGAAACATTTGGGCGCCTATTGTAACATCATAAGGCGTCTTCTGTCTAATCGGCCAATAACGTGACTGTGCAAAAATGTGGCAGTTGAGAGAAAATCTATAATAGTAAATAAACCTTTTTTTTTAATTAAATAATCGTCAAATTTAGTTTTTTTATCCAATTGCTCGAATCAAAACTAATTTGGGTTATACCAATCATTGAATTTCGGTCACAGAAATCTTCTTGATTAAAATAGTCTTTTATCACTTGAAAATAATTAATAAATTTCATTTTAATAGCTTTATTTTAAATTACTTCTTTATCTTCTTGTAACTGGAAAGACAATATATTATCTAATAATACTAATTAGCTAATAATTTAATTATACGACGTTTACGTATTTATATACCTATGCCACGCAGGGGATTCACACCAACCAAGGTATTAATCCGTTTCTTGTGAGTAAATCACGTGACATACTTCCCCATCAACAAGACTCGGAAAATTTTTCTCGTAAAAATAGTTATTTTCTTTGAATATTTTCATTTTTCTAGTACAACGTCGTGACGTCGCAACTTATTTTCCATATTCATCACTTTCGTCGTCAATTAATGTGTTCTCGCGACGTGTTTGTTCTGTTATTGGTGCATTTTATAACTTAGTTCTGTTGTGGTTAACATGCATTTTTTTCCTTGAGTCCGATAATTCACAAATATCATAGAAAGGTCCATTAGTCTTTTCTATTTTATATGGCCCATAATACGAAGCCTCAAGACCTAGAGCAGCGGGTGGGCAACTTCTCTTATCGGCGGGCCAAACATTAAAGATTGAAATTGTTGAAGGGCCAGATTAGTAAATTGATTATTTTCTAGTATATATTATCCACCTAAAGAGGATATAAGTATTATTTAATGTAAACTTTAATTTTTAAGCTAAAAGCATATACACCAAAAACAGTATTTAATTAAATTCGACATCTATGGTCGATCAAATTTATCAACATGATGTGTGAATTCTGGCTGTGTGTCGGACGTAGAAATTCTCAGTAAAAAGTGCATGTTAGTAACATTTAGATTGTAACGCAGCTTTTTTTCGCTAATGTTGATGGTAAAAAATTTTTGCTCACAAATGTAGGTTGACCCGAAATAACATAAATTTTCATGGCCATCATTCTCAGGTTGGCAGACTTAGACTCATTCACTGACGCATAGAATTTTTTTATGCTTTTAAGTTTGAATTTCTCTTTATGGCTAGAGTCACACTGCAGATATATCAATTGTAAATGTTGAGCATCCTCCACTTTTTCAAAATCAGTTGCAAACGGTGATGAAAAGATATCAAATTTGGAAGCAAGCTTCTGAAAGTTCAAAAAACGACGAGAATATTCATTATATTCTGCATTAATCATATTGGTTAACTTCTTAGTGAATCATCTGTGGTTCCAAAGTTTCAAGTGTTGAGAAGTGACATGTTCTTGCTCCTGATTACTCTCTTGTTTTGTATTGCAGTTTTGCAGATCGCAGAAATTCCATAGCCGACGCGTGAACTTAAACTCACACCTTACACGTCCAAAATTTTTAATTTGTCTTGATTTTGAATAAGATATTCTGACCAATACTTTTTTCTTAGGCAAACGGTCTCGTCAGTATTTCGAGACTCTGGCACATATGAAACCCACTTAATTTAAAAAGTAATTTCTTTGAGGGAATTCGATATTGTCGACGGGCTCTTCGAGACACCATGATCATCGCTTTTTTTGCCTTAACGTTCTTTATGGAACGATTATATGTGCTCAAATTGATTGTGAAAGAATATTTTTGACATCTTCAGGGATTATTTTTATTCTTGCAACCTTTTTTTGCCAGCCTTAATCTTGTCTGTTTGCTTAAAAATCCTAAAATGCATAAATCCGAGTTGACTTTTAAGTCGATTTCGGGGGAAATCTAGATACGACCGTTTAAAGTATGGTATTTTTATTATCACCTCACTCATAGACTTTTTCAGCAATGGATTTATTTCCGTAGTTCAAAGTTTTTATAGTTTTAATCGAAATTTATTAAGGCAAGTGTTAAATTTAATTAAAAAAATTTTAATTAAGCTTAAGACACTGTTAGTAATTAGTGGGATGTTGCAGCAGATCTACTGAAGCTACATTATTTTTTACACAAGGAAACCGTCTGCGGGCCAGTCAAAATCACGTTTTGGGCCGTATGTGGCCCGTCCCTAACCTCGAGTGTTTATTTTCCGAACCAAAACTAGATCTGTGGTTTTACGTAAGAATGGGGTTGTTCTTTTTTCGTATTGTTTCTTATAAGGACTAGATTTCTCTAGGATTGTATTTTTAGCTAGAGTCATATCCATATCTTCGAGATATTTGTGACTAAGTAATCGCTTATCAGATTATGTCGTCATCCTTTTCCCGTCGACCATTTCACTCGAAGTATAATTTGTTGCATGACTAACGGTATTCCGAATACTCATCAAAGCAAATGGTAAAACTGTGTCCCAGTCGGACGGGTGATCATGATTCAAAAGCTTAGTTTTCTGTTTGAGGTTCTGCACGACTCGTTCGGAAAGTTCATTTCCTTCAGGATGGTCTTGGGATGAATGTGATTTAACAATATTAAATTTTATACAAAAATCTTTGACCTGGTTAGCTTCGAACGATTTTCCTTGGTCAGAATGTATCTTGAACGGGACACCAAACCTGTATTTCACTTCAGTCAAAACCAATATGACAGTATTTGACGATTGATCGTGGCAGGCAAACACCTCTACCCAATTTGTAAAGTTATCGACGTATATTAATATATATCGGTTTCCTTTTTCCGTTATAGCATATGGACCCATAAAATCGAGGCTCCAGGTATGAAATTGAACGATGGGCCAAATAACTTTGACCTCTGCCCTTGTAATTTCGTGGGGTGTTTTAATTAGCTGACAAAAATCACAGCCACTCACGAACGACTTTATATCCGAATACATATTTGGCCAAAAGTATTTTTGTTTGATTAGATCAAATTTTTTCTCTAAACCAGCCTGCCCACAATCCATGTCATGATATGATTTGATAACTTGATGTCGTGATGAGTCTGGAACAACAATAGTCAATCCTCCGTTGTTTCTTTTTCGAAATAAAAGTAGTCCGTTTACAACTTCTAGACGTCTACGATTACGCCATAATTCAATGATTCGAGGATCCCCAAGTTCGATACTTGGGTTAGTTGTAAGCTTTTTAATTATAATTTGAATTTTTGAATCGTTAAGCTGTGCTTCTTTCAGGCTTATATATTCGTCATCGTTTAAGGTCGCAACACAACGCGATAAGGAGTCAGCCACTATACTCTCACGTCCTGGAACACATTTTCCATAAAAATTATATTCTGATAAATATGTAAGCCAACAATATTTTCTGTCTTGACCGTCTTTGATGTTTTTTAGGTAGACCAATTGTTTATGGTCGCACATTACGATAAAATATCCGCGTAAGAAGTACATTCTAAATTTTTAAACGGTCCAGAGTGTTGCCAAAAGTTCTTTCTCAATTTTGCTGCAGTTAATTTCAGCTTTTTAAGTTTTCTTGAAGAAAAATAGATTGTAAAATGTTTGCCTCCTATTTTATGGGAAAGTACGGCACCGACTCCTTGGTTTGAGGCATCTGTTTGCAGAATTAATATTTGTTCCTCGATGGGGTGTATAAGTGTTGGCAAGCACGTTATTACTTGCTTTATATCATTAAAACAGATGTCTTCTACGTCTGTCCATAAAAATTTTTTATTTTTACTAATGAGGCAGTATAAGGTATTGGTTATTTTAGCAAAGTCTTTAACAAACGGTGAATAGTAATTTCATATGCCCAAAAATTGCTGCAGCTCCTTGATGTTTGTTGGTTTAGTAAATTCCAATATCGGTTTTATCCTTTCCTTATCAATTGAAATACCGTCAGAACTGATAACAAAGCCCAAGAATTTGATTTTTTTGACAGCTAACTCGCATTTTTTGACTGAAATTTTAATTCGCCTCCTTAATCTTATTAAAGACTATATCGAGGTGTTTCAAATGTTCGTTAGGACCTTTAGAATATATGACAATGTCGTATAAGTATGCTGTCACAAATGGCAAATCTTCAAATAAGGCATCCATTAGTCTTTGGAACGTGTATGGAGCGTTAGAAATGCCAAACGGCATAACATTAAATTGATAAGTTCCATAACCGGGTCCTAAAGAAAACGAAGTCTTCATTTTATCTTCATAAGCTATTAGAACTTCCCAATAGGCTGAGCTTAGATATAATATACGAAAAATTTTAGATCCGCCTAAGGCCTCGACTGTTTCTTAAATGTTAGGAAGTAAGCAACGATCTTGAGTAATCATTTTGTTCAGTTCTCTTTAGTCGACATAAAATCTTCTTCCTTCTCCATTTTTCTTGGGAACTAGATTTACAGGTGCAAGGTATGAGCTTGTAGTTTTAGAAATAACATTATTCTTTTCCATTCCTGAGATTTCATCTAGCGCTAATGAAATGAACGAATTGGGCACTCGGAAGCCCCTCGTAAAACTGGCTGGGAATTCCCTGTAGGTATGGTGTGTTTAATGATATTTGTTTTGCCCAGATCCCACATTGACAAACAAAGGGAAAAACAATATTTTTGTGTCAAGTCAATCAATTTTTCTTTAAATTTATTTCCAAAGTCCTCTGATATTAAGGGAAGCTCAGTTTCTGGCTTTTTGTCGATAGATAAAACTTTGTTTGAGAACATAAATTCCTTTGAGTCTATACAAATCATAATTTTTGATGAAGCAAGGAAATCCCGGCCTATTATTCCGTCGAATATTAGCTTATCCACAACCAATACTTTGTGATCGATCCATTTATCGCATATTTTCACCCTGATTAATGCTGTTTCCAACACGTTAATACCAATCTCATTCACTGTTCTCAAATAACGAGGATAAAGCATAGAAGAATAAGATTTAGCAATTTTTGAATTTATAAGAGTGTTATTTGATCCCGTATCCAAAAGAGCTTGGCGGTTTTAGTCATCGCCTTCCATGTGAAACTCGGCTGTTAATGGGTCATCAACTGCCGATATATTGGGTTTATTCCTCCTTGGATCTCTAAAACGACAGTTCCTTGCCATGTGGCCTCTTCTGTTACAGTTTTAGCAGATTATATTTCTCGTTCCTGATTTTCTTCTAGGACTGGTGGTTCTTGCATCAGGGTTTAAATTAAGCCTTTTCAGTAAGTTAAGAATTTCATCCAACTCATCATTCTGCACCGCGTTTATCGTAGGGAAAGTTGGTTTGATGGATTTTTGAGATTCTTCCAAAATCGACTGAGATATTCTGGCGAAATTCTTCAAAGGAAGGTCTGTGTGAGCTTTGAAGTGAATCCTAACGTCTTCAGGTAGTGATTCGATGAATTTTTAATTTGGCTAATGACTCGGCGTCCTCCTCAGAAAGGCTAGGTCTAAACTTGAAGAAAGACATCTTGAGATCCTGGGCTCTCTTAATAAGGTTATCCTCTAAGATACTTATTCCTTTGTTAAACTGGTTATAAGAGCTCTCTGTGCAGTGATCCTAAACTACGGTAATTGCCAATTCCTTGTTTTGCATGAATTCTTCATCGGATATTTCGGAACCTTTATTTTGGTTGGTTAAATTAATAAATTCCTGTCGGATATGCTCCGGCATCGCTAGAGTTATCATGGCAATCTTCTGGCTATTACACCACTTTTCAGGATTGCCATGTTGTCAATAGGGGCCATCTGGAATCTAATGTCCGTTTTTAGGTTAAATTTTAAATCCACAAAGCTAGCACCAATGTAAGTCGGGACAACGTATGATATAATAATACTAATAAGCTAATAAATCAAGTATCCAACGTTTGCGTATTTATATATCTATATGTCACGTGATGATTCACACCAACCACGGTGTTAATCCGTTTCTCATGAGTAACCCACTAAAATTTTTTCATTACAAACTTCCTCTTTTGTATTTTTTCAGCATTAAACTTTTATGGTTCATCTACTCTACTCAGAATCACGTCTTTTTCATCAAAATAATTCCCATTAAATTACTTTTCGCCAATAGGATATAAAATATTGGCTCTAATTATAAATTCATCGAATAAATTAATTTTGTAGCATTCCGTAAATTCTGAAACATCAATTTCCCCACACCAATTTGCATGTTTAAACATTTTAAAATTATAAGAGCTGATTCTTCGCTCCAAGAAAAACTTATCCAAATTACTGCATCTTTTATCGTCAGTTTTTCATAAAAATAAAAAACATTAGACCATCTTTCAACTTTTTGTATAATATGAGACAACTTATTTGTAAAAATTTTTTTCAAACATTTTGTCCTCTCATATAATGGCTGTAGAATTGGTGTTAGATTTGCTGGCAAAAAAATTTTAATAGATTTTAAATTGACATTAACACGATGTGAGGAATAATTATGAATGACTAATAGAAGTTTTTTCTCGTGGTATTGAGTTCTAAATCCAATTCCAACATCCATTTGTTAAAAATCTCAGCAGTCATCCAACCCTTCGATGAAATAACATATTTTACATGTTTCTTTAGGAGATTGCTTTAAAAAACCTTTTTTTGCTAAATTCCTAATGACTAATGCTTTCAACTTTTTTGTTCCCGTTGTATTGGCGCATAAAAAGACTGAAATTCTTCCCTTATAAATTTTATAAACGTTTCTAGCATTTTTTCATAATGTTTTAGACGGAATAAGTTTACAAAAAAAGGCCGTTTTCTTCCGCATTCTATACATTTTTCGAACCATAAAAACTAATTTTCTCATCTAAAAATTTTAAAAAATCGTCATTATTTGGATGTTCAGTCGTAAATAATGGTCCAGGAAGTCTCTTTAGTTTGAGCTCATATCTTGCTTTGAATTTAAGCAGCAAAAAAATTGATCTTTTGAGGTTCTCAATTATCTGAGTCTTCGCAATCAATAAAGCCTTGTTTGTCAACATGCCGTCATCAATTATCCCACCCCCAGAATCGATTAAGTCTATCCTTGCAGATAATTCCTAATTTATTTTACCATATTTTTAATATCGGAGTTCAATATTTTTCTCTTCCGAATCGACTTCGTTTAATAATTCATTTTTCATACTTCTTAATTATTAATCTTTCTTCGGTAAACATATTTTTTGCTTGTATAAAAAAATATAGAAGCGATTTCAATGTCGGTTGTGTTAGGATTGGCTTCACAATATCTTACAATCTAAATTTTTTCATTGAAAGTAAGTTTGAATCATTTTCCGTTCAACAAATTATTCATACATAGAATGAAAAATACGCTAAGAATTTTTATTATTGTGTGATTTATCGATTAATTTAAATTAATTTAATTAATAAAATGTTTTGATTGAAAGAAATTGCGGTTGAGAGAGTTGGCGGATAATAGAGTTGATTCTGTACCTTAAAAATATTTTAAAATTATTAACAATTTAAATTTTCTATCATATATAACAAATGTTTTAGTTTTGGGATAAGTGTGATATTTACTTTATATGAGAAATAACATTAATACTTCAATAATTTGTCAAAACTAGGTTGAATTTTTCTTTTAAATCTCTATATTTTTTTCTGTCTGATATTTCACTCCAATGGTTGCTTGAAGATACAATTTTTTTTGCTAGGAACTCTCTTTTTTCAATCCGACAAGAAAAATCTCCAATGATTGGTGACTTCATGTGAATAATGTTTGCAGTCCGCTATGTCATCTTTCAAAGATATTTGTAGCACGGGTAATACCATCTGCTGATGTTTGATACTCATCATAAACACTTATTAGAAATAAGATAGAAGATAATATTTCGGCTCTTGAACGAAGTCTTCTCTCTTTTACACATATGTGTTCAAAATAAGACTGAATTCCATGAATTTTTATTATCTGCGGCATTTATTATGCAACGAGTTCCAGCGTTTCAACCATATCACCTGGGGAAATGGGTTTAGACATGCAAACATCTAATTGCGAAATGACGATCATAATTTGATTCTAACTTCATTTTCATATCCGACCTATTAACTTTACGAAGTAAGCTGTGACATAAATGAAAACAGCACCCACTAAAATTTGCTGTAGAAAATGCTTAGGCAAAAGCTGTCATTGCTGCTGTTTCAAAATCTGTTAAAATTACTTAACGAGCGCTTAATGGTATCAACCTTTGAATTTTATTAAGCATTCTTCCATAAGTGACTTGATTTGTTTGATTGGAGATAATATACGCTCGCATGATTGACTACCTTTGTGCATTGGAAATGTATGCTGTATAATTGGAATACAATCTCTTGAAATATCTTAAAGATTCCATTAGCTAGCCAAACCATTGCTCTAGCTTAATCATCCAATAGTTCTCGATCGCTTAAAAGGATGATACGATCATTTTCTACCCAGGAATTAACTAGAAAAAAATCATGTGGAATTGGTGGCATAACGAAATCTTTGAAGATTAGTGATTGTTACCCTTAACATATATGATATTGACTCAATGACGATTTTAAGTAGAGATAGAAGTACTTGATTTTCTTAATTAACAATAATGGATGCTTGAGCAGAACTCGCATTAAATATGTTTTGCTAATTATAGAATTAATTTTTCCGAATGAATTTCTTGCCAATGTAGTGGATCCATTTCTAAAATGTAGATGGTCATAGACTTGTCAAAAAACTTGATCTCCTCGTATAAATAATGTTTCTTTGAAATAATTTTTTGACATTTACAGGATCTCTAAGTTGTTTGTTTATTATTATTCGTGTAGTTTCAATATTCGTAATTCCAACAAATATCCGTTTTTTTTCACCCTCTAATGCTGCATATTCAAAATTATTACTGAGTAAACAGCAAGCCACACCGAAATTTTTTTAGTTCAAATATTTGCATTGATAAAACGTACCTAAATAAATTATTTATATCGTAACATTATAAATTATGCTTGTGAGATGAAACGAGATTAGATGAAGCGTATGAGATTCGTATTAAAAGATTAGGAATGTTAGCTAAAAGCTTTTATTCAAATTTTTGTGCCTTGATGAGCTTTGATATAAAGTTAGGCTTAGAATTTTTTGATAATTTGCCATGTAATGATATTATTACAATTGCTATTAAAATCTGAAAATGTGTTAATTTAAGCAGAAATTAGGGATTTTTTCGACAAACAAGAAAAAATGGCAAAATTAATCAAAAAATCAATTTGAAACATTTCTTGTACGTGAATTAAATATAAAAAATTAATAATATTGATATGCAGTAGAGAATCGGTATCTATTTAGATATCAAACATTAGCCGTCTCTATGTTGAAAGCACATTTAATTAAGCACGATCTATATTCATCCTGATATTTATAATTGCATGAAAACGGAAATTTTTTTCCTTTTTTTCCATTGCTTGCTCAAAAAATCAACATCAATTTAGATAAGAATACTACAAGCTTTTCAATAATTATTTCCCAAGTTTTATTCAACAATTTTTCCTTTGACTAAAAAGATCAATCAATAACATAATATTTTTTTCCCAAATCAGCTACTTCTTGATGCCTCCTCTTTCCTTTATAAAAAATTTTAAAAGAACTTTGGCATCTGATCATAAGATTCAATGGCACAAAAAAGACGCTGATTTTTCAGTGAATACAAAAATTATTTTTTCACTTGCTTCATTGCTTATAAATATCTAAATTTAACGTTTAACGTCTTATTTTAGGGCTATGCAATTATTCGATCTAGAATTTTCAAATCATAAGCAGCTCAAAGGCAATATTATCGACTAAATTAACATGTCTGATGGCTTCAACTAGTGAAATAGAGTTTTTAAAATGCAGAGAATTTGCATAAATGCAGACAAGGGGCTAAATATGCTTAATTTTACAAAAATTAATATCGCCGTCTCAAACGAACGAATATTTTAAATATCTAGAATGAATTTCTCTGCATAGTTTATTCATAAATTAGTGATTAAATAATTATTATATGCATTTAGAAGCTTAAATGACATTTTTTATCCGATAATTTTTCCACAAACATGGATTTATCCGATTAAATGTTGTTTACCTTTAAACTATTCAAATAAAGTTTGTTTAGAGTATAAAGTTTACCATAAAGGTTCAATGAAAAATAAAAAGAATGCGTATAGTCGATTCGATTCGAAAAACAATCATAATCGCAGGGCTCTACCCTATCAAGATAGAGAATTCTAAAATAATTGATATCTTGACTGGTTTTAGGACAATTAACAAGGATGAATAAGCGTCGATGGGTCGATAAGAGTTTCACTATTTCCTTTCGATATATCGTCAGTATTAATCAGATAATTATTGCAATAAAACGCCACTAATATCTAGAGCGAAGCTGCCCATCGATGTCTATAAACCACAATTTCTTTCTTTCATCCGAATACGTGTTAGCTTATTATTATTTATAAAAGTGCCAGAAAACTAGCAAAAACCTTTGCAAAGAATAATAAATGAGACGATTTTTGGCAACAAATCAAACAAGATATCGCAATTTTGATGAAAGGATCAAGCGCATTTTTCAAGTCTACTTAAGCAGAAATATATTAATGATAAGTAGAGAGAAATCGCAAAAATTTATGCCAAAATAATTTTTTTACTTTTTTTGAAAGTTTTGAGCCAATTAAAATATATAAAACCCATAATTTAATAGATAGTCATTTTTCCGCGGTATGATCCTTGAAAATTGACAAAAAACTGCAATCCAGATTTTTTTTGATTTAAAAGTTTTTGTATTTAATATTTCCAAAAAAATTATCTTAATGTAAAAATTTTTCTCCATAGTGCCTAAATGTCGTGCTTAGCAATAAATAATTACGATCATGATTGGAATTTAAAAATTGATTTGGGATTGAGTCGTTTGTTTAATAAATTTTGTGTTTTGAATGATTTAGCGCGTAATGTTAGCATACCTTGTTGAATATTTACTCGCAAAATGACTTAAATATTGATAAAAAAAATTACTCAAAATACCATAAAATATTTATTAACTAGTTCTTGAATGCAAATTTTAATCTTTCCTGGTTTAATCGAACGATTTAGGTGACGTTAAGATAATTTCATGACATTTAATAAAGATTTTCCTCATTCTGCAAGCCTATTTTTACATAAATTATATAAACTTATTTAAAAGTCATTTTTACTGAAATCTATTGATTAATTATATCAATAATTATGCACTTTTATGATTTTTTATCAAAAGATGTGTGCTATGTTAAAATTTTTAAACCATGATGATTGATATGCTACCCATTTATGTAGTTGTTGTTTTATTACACTAAGTATTTTAATTTCGATATATTTTGCGTTTTTAAAACTATTTAAAGATTGCATATTGAATCCGTATTCTATTCTAGTGAGCAGAATAAGACAGTCAAGATAATACGAACTACCTACAGATAATCCATGATGTTCAATTTTTGTTTATATGATCTAGCACTTTGTTTAAATCGTCAAATACTAAGACCTCATGCGTTGAGGCAAATTTAGTGAAAAATAACTTAGAAATCTATTTTTTACAATTTTTTAGAAGTAATAATGCGCTCGGATCTTCAATTAATATTTCGTCTCCTTCTTGGCCATTTGGTAATGGTATGCCCTGAAGGCTTGAAAGACAACTTCCTTTCTTCTAAAATCTAATTCCTTATAATAAGTATAAAACTTAAAACAACATAAAAGTAAACACAGAAAAAAATTCGATTAATTAGCAATAATTACTACCCGTAAATTACAGCTAAAGTTGAGCAAATTTTGATCTCAAATATCGTAAAACAGCATTTTTTTGAATAATAAATAATTTAATTTAAAAAAAACACAGAATTCTTTTATATTTTTATGATGTCGCAAGTATATTACCTCTCAGATTTTTACTTGAATCTTAGTTTTATAAGTGAAGGAAAGGCTGATTATATTTAATTTTGCATTATGTTGTTCTCAAAATTTCTATAAGTTAATCTCATCTTACCAATTTATTTTAAAATTGTTGAATATGGTATCGAAATATTAAGATTTTAACGTCTATTAACATTATTTGACAAAAATGGAATCGCCACAAATCAGTATGATCAATGTTTTATGTAAAAATTCAAAAATTGGTATTTATTGTAACATTAGCATAAATTTCATCTTATTAACACAGTTTTTAGTGATTTTAAAATGCTGATATAAGTATATTGTACTTTGTCTTAACTAATTCAGATACCAGTTTTATTCTATCCGGCATCAAATGGGAGCAAAATTAAATATAATAACTAAAAACTTTAACAATAAATAGACCCGTTACTTGTATTAACCATTCGATAATTTATTTATAAATTAATCTAACCTTGAGTGTTAATTACTGAATTATATGACAGAAATATAGTTAGGTTAGAAGTTTTTAACTACTAAGCTCAAATAATCTTTTTGCAAAAAAAAGACGTTAATATTGCTTAAAATGGTGAATTTGTGTTAAATTTGCGTTTATAATTTTAAATTATAATAGAGTATTCCTTGTGATTTAAGAGTAAATATATCACCCTCAAGCCTTAAATGTTACATTGTAAAATAAAGCTATTATGGTAGATTTATTGAATTTTATTTAAATTATACTTTTATTGAGATGAAAAATAAATAAGATATCAATTTAATTCGATAAAAACTTGAAATTTTATAATTTACATCAAACTTTTTACTTTAATTGTAAGCGATTAACAGACTATTTGTGTCAAAAAGCTAGTTTAATGGAAAAGATTAGAAAACTAGGCCTGGCTCTGTTCCTCGATATGAAATCACATTCATTTTAAGCTCTAACTACAAAAATTTTTTTCCACTATTCTGAAAAATTTAATAGAATGTCACTTAAATGGCAGAATACCAGTGTTAAAAGTTATATATAAAAAGGCCGATTGCGAAAAATAGACATTTGGAATGCGTTTTAAGACTTTTTAAGGAAACAAAACAATCATTCGTGCTAAAAAATTAGATTTATATTGAAGATGCATAAAAAAGAGATTTAATCAACAAATAGCATTTTAGCACTTATAACTGAAAAAATGCGGCGAAGAGATTTTACTTTTTGAATTTATCGACAATATTATGTTGTGTTTCTTAATTTTCATAATTTCTTCAAAATTAAACATAACTTTTTTTACAGCATGTATCATTGAACATAACTTGTAAAGAAAATTAATTTTGCGAATTACCAAACCGGTGTCACATTAAATTTTGCACCCCCTCCTATTTGTCACTCTTTCCTCCCCTCGATTTATATAAGTAATTTCTAGAAGAAAATGTAATTTTTAAAAAATTTTAATTTTGAAAAATTCAAATTTATAGATTTTTAATAGAAACTATAAAGGTTTAATACACGAGTTAACAGAGCATCATAAGTATTCAAGAATTATAACTTAATTGTTATCTTACGTTATTTCTTTAAATTAAGGTTAAGATAATTTAATTTAGCATTTTTTAATTAATTTCAACATTTTTGATGTCATCAGTATTTCTCATGGTGAGCGTAATTGGGAGATTGTGGGCGCATTGATTATCATCGAGGATTTTTCCCTTTAATTTTTATAAATATACTTTATAGCCAAACTTCAATAAATTAAATTCACAAAAATATATTGCAACATGTATAAATATTTAAAAATTTTAGATTCAAGATGATTCTTAAATGATAATGCTGATAGGCCACTATATTTTCACAATTTGTTCTATTCATCTTCTAACGGTTAATCAAAGGAAACTTAAACAAAGGACAGTTAATCACAAGAAATTTAATCACATGATATTTAATCACTGAGGTTATTTTAAAATAACAAAATTTTAAGAAATATTTGCCACATATTAAATTTAAAAAAAATTACGAAAAAATACTTTTAAGCTTGATTAGAAGTACTTATTAAAATAAAAAATTATAAATCAGATGTTAAGATTGATCACTTATATTTTAAATTTTATCTAATTGAATAAGACCAGTGATTTGAAACGGTTCCGTGTATTTTCTTCGAAAACAAATTTTACGTAAACGCAATTTCATCGAGAGATTTTCTCTTCTAAACAATGATTATTGATCAAGGGTGACGTGTTTTTAAAATTTATACCCGTATTTTATATTTTATTAGTTTAAAAGTTAATAAGTGTTAAAAACCACGAAGTATGAAGTCATTATTACGCATAATGACGACCTGTATCAAAAAGTAGAGAGTTATCAATCAATATCTTATTGATAGAGTTCAAAATATGATAAAAAATGGTGACGAGCACGATGTATTACCTAAAATTAAATGTTTATTTCAACGAAAGTCTGTAATAATCACGCTCCTGATATAAAATCAATTAAGGCTGTCAAAGGGATAATCAAATAAAAGACGTGACAATTTGCACTATAGAAAATCATCAATGAATAATCGTTAGAAACCTCTTATTTGCCATCCTCAATTTTCGGTTCTTTATCGCGTGTCCATTACATAAAAAAATGATATAATAAACAAGAAAAACGAATAGCAGTCTTTCCGCAGGGCCTAAAATCCATCAAAGTATTTTCTCACATCATTTATTTATGACTCTGTCTTTTAATGGATTTTTTACTATAGGAAAACAGTTATCCTGTCAACATCATCTTCATTATTCTTAAGATTGACAACTTTCTCTTATGCACCGAAAAACTAAAAGGCACTTCAATAGAATATTAAGACATGTCGAAGCATATTTAGCCAGTTTAATACTTTTCATGTAAGCACGTCGTCAAAATGCAAGCCCTTTTAACATAGCCCTTTGCCAAATAGATATTTTCGGTAAAAATAATGTCTTTTTATTACAAACGCAGGCGAATATCAAATATAAGTAATACTCGAGCAATTTTAGAGTTTGAATATGCTGCATTTAAAGCCATTAAAGAAAAATTTTCGCTTACAGGAATAAACTTCTTATTTTGACCCAAGTCGGTCAATGTAAGAGAAAGTTGAGCGCAACTCCTAAATTGCAGCTTTTTATAATCCGATACTGAATTTAGGTTACATATAAAAATGATATTGGCACTCGCTTTCGTTCAACTTGCTGATGTAGAATTCATTTTTGTAATAAAACAAAATAATGACTGGTATATGCGCTCTAGTTATCACTTTCAACAAATATTCGACTAATTTAGGAGGAATATATCGGTATAATTCAAGTGAATTGCTCGAGAATCACTCCCTTTTTCATAAAAAATTTTGAAATGCTTATGATTTAACAATAAACACTATTCATCTGACAAATAATCCATCTAGTGTTGGTATAGTGGATTTGTCAAGACAGTTAAATGCAGTCATCCTTATTTGTGGAAATTTACTGAATTTTACCTGATTGGTTGAAGCCTTTAGCGCATAGTTTTGCAAGAAGTTCGTTCTGACACAGGATGTTTTAACAATTTAGTGCATAGAGACTTAAAAAATATTATTATCGCTCAAGATATAGGAAATATACTATCATGCTTGAATCTATAGGAGTTAAAATAAATATCGAGAGATATTTTTTTTTAATTTACTCATATATTATACGAATCTTCATCAAAAATCTTCTAAAAATCAAAAAGATAATAAAATTTCGGTTCATTCAAAATTTCTAGGAAATGTCCTGATACGATTTTAAACGTGGGCAGTAGTTCCAAATAGGGTTAAATAAAATCTTAATCGTGGGCAGTTCGAAAAAAAGCAAGTCAATGAAAATATTAGGTTAAAAGCAATCGGAGAATGTAAAATTTTACAAAGTTATAGATGGGCAGCCGGGACATACAGAAGTGCGAAAAACAAAAAAATATTCCAAAATTGAAAAAATGATTATTTAAAACGAAAAAAAACATGTAAAAATTTTTTATGGCGGTGAAAATTAATTTTCGGATAGAAAAGAGATGGCTCTTGAATATTCCAGAATCTTTGCTCTTGAATGTTTTTCTATGGCTCTTTTAAAAGTTTTAGAAATCTGCATATATTTTCTCAATGTGTTACACTCAACTCCAGAAATTCCTTGAAGTTAAGATTTTTTTTTGTTGATTCGACTTAAAAGGCATTCAAGATAGATTCAGAGGATAGTTTGGTGGCATTGCAAAACCGACTGAAATATGTAATGCCAGCCTTCAACGGAGTTTTTAGTGCGAGAAATTCCTTCAGCAGCTTCAACATGATTCAACTTATCGATAGGATATGTGACAGAAACTCTTATTCGATCTACTCGCTGTCTTCTTCGTAGATAAGAATGATCAAAATAGATTATTAATTCTTCAATTTTTTCATGAACTGAAATATTATTCTCTAATGACTCAAACGCACGTAAAACATCTCTTACTGGAACAAGTGAGAGAGCTGGAAGACAAAGAATAAAGTTTCGAATAACTTCATTGTCTCGAAGTCATTTTTCATGCCGATTTCATTATATTTTCGATTAATGCTCTGGCATAAGTCAAAATAACACCCAGAAACAATAGAGTTCAGAAAGTTTTCTGAAAATTCGGAAATTTCAAGACAATTCAAAAATAACATGTATTCTTCTTGGATTTGAGGATGGGATCAAGTCTTTCATTTTTTCTTGTTATCTTCATAATTTTCTCCTGATTTAATTTCTAGTATGCGATAAATTGCAACTAGAGTGATTTCAGACGCAAAACTAAACTGAATGGTGCAAATTTGGAAAAATGGAAGGAACAACTTTGAAAATTCCATCTGCCATCCACAACTCAGAATTTGACAGTCAGTCTAAAAGCTCTCTAGAACTAAACATAATGATTCATTAAATCCCAATCCAGAATGAAATCAAGCAAAATCTAAGATAATGGTGGGAATAAAAATTATTTTTCGGCGGCGGCTCAGTGTCTTGTATAAAGATTGCCAGTTTGGTAGCGCCATAAAAACATTGTTATTGATACTTTGGATTACGTGTGCAGAAACGAACTTGTGGCTACTGAGATTTCAGACATTCTAATCCTTATGTCGTCGATCGATTTTTTTGCCAGAGAGAATGCTAAATTTCCGCCATTATTGTGTTCAGGGACACTAAGATTAACTATTGTGTTTCCGATCGTCCTTAATAGTCCTCCGCATTTATTTGATTTTCATTCTTGCATCGCCATAATACTTCTATATTTTTGTTTTGACTGTGCTTGCTATGCTCATAATTTTTAAATATGGCCGTGATTTTACCCCATGAAGTTTTTCCCCAACAAGAATTTAGAGTAGTTCATTTGTCGAAATAAATCGCGCGAGTTATATTAATTTTTATGTTTTTTCGAAAATATTTTATGTAATTTATGTATATTGTAATATAATTTTGTAATTATGTGAGCATGTGTTCTGTGATTAATTGTGCCCAAACCACTTATTTATACTATTTTAAAGATTCCTTTTGCTAGAAGATTTTTGTGTGATAATAAATTAATTTTATGTTTTCATGTCAGATCTGTTGTATATTTAGTTGTGCTTAGATGCATTGATCGATACCTTGCATCAAAATCCTTCTTTTGATTATATTTTTGGAACAATATAATATTTCCGTTAGATGAGATTCTGCCAAAATTACATATTCCGTTCTAATAGTAACCAATATGTGAAAAAAATTTTTTAGTCTGATTCAACAAAAAGGAGCACGCCGAAAGAAAATTTAATATTGATTAAAGACTTTTTAATTCTTAACTTCTTCACTTCCGTAAATCAAGTCAATACCAAATATAGGTCCTTCATAATAAATTGAGCACGACTCATTTGCTATCGAGCATAATTTAAAATATTATTTCTTGGAATTAAACAGATAAGATTGTTGTTGTATATATCAAATAATAAAATAAAGGAAATTTTAAAAATGATGTTCCTTTCGTTTTTTTCAAACTTTTTAGAATGCTTAAATCATAAGGAAAAGAGAATGCAACATTCATCATGCATAAAATGGGATTCCATAAACGTGAATAATTAAAAAAATTAAAATTACAACCTAGAATAAATCAGTAATGTATTCGACTACTTATTCACCGTTTCCAAATCCAATTGATTTTCTTATAGCAAAATAAAAAAATTTGTGTGAATGAGTTGAATCAAATAATCTAAGAGATAATTAAACGGCCATAAATGAAGCTTTTTATATGCTTACACCCACATGTTTCCTCGGATATTAAAACCTAATTAAGAGCTTTATTAAAAGATGCCTAAAAAATAATTTATTTTTTAGGAAAATCAGCATTATTTATACTCTAGTCAAAATATTATTTTAAGTCTGTTGGCAAATGAGTTATGCTAGATTTAAGATGAAATCTTTGTATAAGTCATCCATTTGTATTATAGCCTTGTCACAAATGTGAGTCCACAATTCTGTAAGGATGATCAAATAAGATTTGCAGCATTCACTGTCCATCAAAAAACGATTTAGCGATAAGAATTCTAGTGAACAAACAGAGTTTTCGATGATTTAGTGGGCTCGACCCATTAATTAGTTCGTTAGTTTCATCAATTAGTTTGTTCGTCCCAAAAATTTGTGCGTTTGTCCAATTAATTAGTGCGCAGTAAAAAATATTTGCATTATCAGTTTTTTAGATAAATTAAGTAAGTATCTGAGTGCTAAATAAACGTTTTAATGTGAATAAAAGTTAAGTATAAAACATTAGCAAGTTTCCGCATACTGATAATAGTTAGTCCATATATTTTTAAAACTGACCATAGAGGTAAAAATAGGAAAATAATGATGTTTAATGAATAATTAATCTATGTAAGAATTTATGCTCAGGTTATTTTTTATGTGTAAAAAATAAAAAGTATAATCGTCTTGTTTCAAATTTAGTTAGCGTTGAGAAACATTTCGACTTTAAATACAAAATATTTGTGATTAACATTTTATGTTTACAAGTCATATATTCTATCGTACGATAAAAATTTTTTTTATTATGCCCCGAAAATTTATCAGCGAACAAGGCGCATCAACTTTGGAAAGGCTTTTTCGCATCGGTAATACTCCACAAGAAATTGCAGAAATCATCGGATGCAGCGTAAGGGCTGCTCAAAAATATTGAATGAAATTCGATCAAAATAGATCGATTCAAATTGCTAAAAGAGTCTGCAAGTATAAACAATACGAGAATCTGAGAGGTTGTCTCTCAAATTTGTTAGCTACAGACCCTGCACGGACTTTAAATGGCATAAAAGAATGTTTGCCAGCAAATTTGTCGGTTTCAAGATCAAATATCTCACGGACTATTTAAACAATGGGTTTTAGTCGGAAAGGGCCTTAAACTTATAGTTCAAGAGAGAAATTCTGAGCGAATTATAAATGAAAGATCGTTGTATTGCAATCATCTTCTAAACATCAGAGTGTAAAATATGATCTTCCTTGACGAATCAGGCTTAAATCTACACACTAATCAACACTATAAAAATTCTCTCATAGGCGAACCTGCGTATAAAACTGTTCCAACAAATCGTGGAAGGAACATAACGCTGGTTTGAGCCATAGCAATTAACGGCGTTGTGTCCTTTGAAATCTATGACGGAGCATTTAACAGTGTTCGTATGGTTGAATGGATAAATTCTTCGTTTCAAACATATCTACAAGGGCGTTCTTTCAACATAATAATGGACAACGCTAAATTTCATCATAGCGCTGTGGCCAGTGAATCAATTATTGGGCAGAACTGCGTACAACGATTGCTTCCAGCTTACAGTCCCTAACTCAATCCAATTGAGCAATTATTTTAGATGATAAAGTCGAGAGTTCGAGCACACCATCCACCACCGAAAAACCGTGACCAAATGAAGAACGTTATTGAACAAACAATTTTTGGTATGCGAAACTATGAATTGTCCCCATTTTTCAGAAATATGCAGGAATGGGCTCTTAAAGGTAGACAAAGAATTGAATTTATTTTAATTAATACGATATATACGATTTGAAGATATTTTTGTAATTTTAATGATTAAAATTAGCTAAACCCGTACTCTTAGGGTAAAAAATTTCAGTCAGTGCATTAAATTAAGGAAAAACAATTCAAAATACACATTATGCAATTAGCTGCTGATCGTTTGTGAACTTTACTTTTGCGTATGGCAGATGTAAAATACATTAGTGTTTTATGCGATATTAACTATAATCAGGATTTTACTTCCATCGGCAGTTTTAAACATCTCTAGGCCAATTATTCTTAGTAAATACCATATTGGCCAATGTTTTTTTACTTAGCATTATTTCGCATTAAAACACCGTTTCCGAACTCTCATACCAACTAAATAATTCTAAAAAATGACATTACATATTTTTTCTACGGCGGACTAATTAATGGGACGAGCGCACTAATTGATGAAACGAGCGCCCTAATTTTTGAAACATACGTACTAATTTTTGGACAGAACGCACTGATTTTTGAGACAAACGCACAAATTGATGGGATGAATGCACTAATTGTTGGAACAAACGCACTAATTTTTGGAAAAAACGCATAAATTGACGGGACTAGCGCACTGAATTATGGGAAACTTTATATTGACAAAATCAATTGGACTGGATGCCCTTCTCACAATTATAATTAAATATTAATCTAATTTCCATCTTTTAAAATGAGGTTTTATTCGATTTAAGTAAAAGTTGAAGCTGGATTGTTCTATTACAAAGGTGTGTATTACAGGGTCTTTCATAATTTACTGCGCATTTTTCATAATTTAATGCGTATTTTCCAAAAATTAGTGCGCATTTGCCATAATTTAACGCGCATTTGCCAAAATTTACCGCGTAGTTTCCAAAATTTAACGCGTATTTACCATAATTTAATGCGCATTTGCCAAATTTAAATGCGTATTTTTCATAATTTAGTGCGTATTTTTATTTTGTATTTTTACATCGAGAAATAGGAGATTTTTTTTCATTTCTTTTATTTTTACAAAAAAACTTCTATTTTATATTTATTTAAATAATTGTTGAAGCAATTTATCGTTAAAAAAGGGTACATGGCTGATAAACATGGCAATAGAAATCATCCTTTGACGGTAAAAAATATCTCGTACGATACTTTCGGCTGTTAGAAAATAGATAATTTAATGAATTTTAAAATTATTGAAATATTTGATCCACAATTTATGATGCCCAAAGTTATTATTAAACCTTGACGTAAAACTAATTGCTTGAATTGAGTGTTTTTCAGATAAAAAATAAATTATTTTTGTTATTTTCCACAATTAAATTCTTGACTTGAGCATAAGGATTGAATTTAGATTTTTCCACTATTACAATACACCCACCCCGTATCAAGTTTTTGGCAATTCTAATGAAAAAAATCGTAAAGAAAAATCTTTCACCTAATTTCCCATGCTTATATATTTAAACAACGGTACGTTCTACTAGAAGTCATCAATAATGTAGAGGCGCAAATGCCAAAACCTCTTTTACATTTTCTTGACAGAAAAATAAAACGAGCCGGATCATCCACGTCTTGCTTTTCCATGCTTTCTGGTCGTCAAATAAATTTTTTTATATTCCAGATTCGTCAAATAGGCAATCACTCTGTTTAAAATTATTTTCCCACATACAAGATAAAAATTTCTTTAAAAAATAAGGCAAATTTTGAAAAATGGGGTAATTTAACACTTTTTTGGCTATCATTCAAAGATGTGTGTTTATGTAAAAACTGTTGGTGTGGAAAAAATAAATTTAATTTTTTATGATTTAAATTAAAAAAAAATTACGCACTAAATTATGAAAAATACGCGTTAAATTTTGGAAAATACGCACTAATTTTTGGAAAATACGCCTTAAAATATGGGAAATGCGCACTAATTAATGAAAAACCCTGTAATACACACTGGGACAAACTTAATGCACACTGGGCCAAACTTCTTGCACAACGGGCCAAACTTCTTGCACACTGGGCCAAACTTCTTGCACACTGGGCCAAACTTCTTGCACACTGGGCCAAACTTCTTGCACACTGGACCAAACTTCGTGCACACCTCTGTATTTAATATAAAAATAAATTATAGTGGGTAGGACGAAGAATTGTCAAATACGTTAAGTGAAAATAGGCATAATGAAAATAGACCACCTACAAGAACAAAAATATAAGACCATATTTAATAATTGTCGAAGCTTAATGATCAATTTGACGGAAAATAATAATAAGTTGTAGAAAAAAACGTTCAATGTCTCAATACCCTCAAATTGTAGAATCTCTAAGGAGTATCAGGAATCAGGTAAACTGAACAAAAAACCATTGGAAAGAAATAGAACAAAAAAAAATTAAACAAATTGAAGCAAGATATCTTATGCGACACTGAGAAGGAGGACTGTTCAAGAACTCTTGATCAAAAAGAAGGGATATTTTAACGAAAATGTGTATTAAGTAAAATTTACCTGTCTATAAATCGATATTTTCAGGATTAAAATTATTCTTTTTAAGTTAAAAATTTCATTTTAGTGCGACTTAGCGTTCAAAGCAACATCCAACAAGGACATTACTGAACAATTTTATATCTTAAATTACAATCAAAATAGGCCAAATATCATCGTTAATTATGAGACTAGTTTAAAGTTTTGCTAAGAAGAAAATACAGGAGATCAAGTAGAGGTAGTCCCAATTTATGGATTCGAAATATAAAGTCATATAATAAAAGTGTATGTTCATTTATTTCCCGTTCTGAGATAGTTAATTACGATTTTTTTGAATTTTTCTATTATGCAATATTTTATGGGAAACTTCTTACGATTATAATTATTCATCCTCGAAAAAATAACATTTCTAACGCAGTCTTTAATAAGGACAAATTTTCCTTCCATAAATCCGATACATAAAAAATCTAGAATCTTCACATGGGCACACATTAGTATTACTTCGGCCCCACAATCCTTTCCTAGATCTCATAGAAAATGTTTGCCCGTTTCAAATCGATTGTAAGATCTTTTACAGGGTTTTCAGTCCTATTTCGCCATTTTTCTCATCAATTTCGCCAAAATTAAATTTTTTAAATTTTTATAAAAATAAAGAATATATTTAATTTATTGAGTTATCCAGTTATAGGTAATCTTTGCAGGCAGATTCTAATATATTTACGCATATTCCGGTAGTATCCATCACAGTCGTTGGGTGTAATTAAACTGAAGCCTTCTTCTAATAAACTCATTAGATGTTCTTCGTTCGCTGGATTTGACCCTCTAAAAAATTGTTTCCACTTGGAAAACATATTTTCGATCGGGTTTAAAAAAGGACTGTATGCTGGTAAATATATTATTGTTATATTGTTCGATTCTATAAAAGTTCGTACTGTATTTGTCTTATGAAAAGCCACATTATCCATAATTATAGCCGCATTATTTATATTTAAACTTTCCAGGTATTGAAAAAAATCTGTCAGATATCCAAGGAATGATAAGCTGTTATATGGAGTAGTCGATATTTTTTTGAAGGCCACCCCATTTCTAGTCATGGCACAGCAAACAGAAATGTTTCGAGATCTAATACGTGGTATAGTTAGTGTTGCAGGAGTGCCAATTGCCGATCTTCCTCTACCTAATCGCATCGATACATTAAAACCAACTTCATCGATAAAAAATATTTTATCGCTAGAAAAAGCTTCTTCTAATTCAAGAAAGCGAACAGCGTATTCCATTCGTGTTTGAATATTTTCTTCTGCGTTTCTTTGAGCTGGAAGAGGATGCAATCTCTTTAGAGAGTAACTAAATGATTTTATAGTGTTGTGTATTGTTGTCAAGCCCAGGTCGACGTTGTGAGTTTGCGAAATCTGTTCTTTGAGTTTTTTTTAGAGATATTGTTGAATTGTTATCAATAGAACCTTTTATAGTCTGTTCAATTTGTTGTGTGACTTTGCAACCTCGAGGTCCTCCTTTCATAGATGCAGCAGTCATACCAGTTGTTTGGAATTTTTTAATGACTGACCCTACCGTGCTTCTTGGTATTATTTCTTCGTAATGCGATATTTGTGAAACAGAAACGCCCTCTTGATAATTCGAGATTATTCGTTTTCTTGTTTCTAGGCTAAGAGTTGTGTTTTTCCTTCGATTAGTATTTGATTGGCTGTTTTCTCCATTTTGAATATTGTCATTTTGGCTCTAATTAATAAAAATTTTAAAATACCATTTTAATAAATTTTAAAACTAAAAAAGTCGCGCAATAAAACCGAAAACTGGCGAAACATAACTAAACAATGTTTGCTACATTA
>JBBNEX010000253.1:2500-40125 GCA_038021265.1 Cyprinella venusta
ACCCTAACCCTAACCCTAACCCTAACCCTAACCCTAACCCTAACCCTAACCCTAACCCTAACCCTAACCCTAACCCTAACCCTAACCCTAACCCTAACCCTAACCCTAACCCTAACCCTAACCCTAACCCTAACCCTAACCCTAACCCTAACCCTAACCCTAACCCTAACCCTAACCCTAACCCTAACCCTAACCCTAACCCTAACCCTAACCCTAACCCTAACCCTAACCCTAACCCTAACCCTAACCCTAACCCTAACCCTAACCCTAACCCTAACCCTAACCCTAACCCTAACCCTAACCCTAACCCTAACCCTAACCCTAACCCTAACCCTAACCCTAACCCTAACCCTAACCCTAACCCTAACCCTAACCCTAACCCTAACCCTAACCCTAACCCTAACCCTAACCCTAACCCTAACCCTAACCCTAACCCTAACCCTAACCCTAACCCTAACCCTAACCCTAACCCTAACCCTAACCCTAACCCTAACCCTAACCCTAACCCTAACCCTAACCCTAACCCTAACCCTAACCCTAACCCTAACCCTAACCCTAACCCTAACCCTAACCCTAACCCTAACCCTAACCCTAACCCTAACCCTAACCCTAACCCTAACCCTAACCCTAACCCTAACCCTAACCCTAACCCTAACCCTAACCCTAACCCTAACCCTAACCCTAACCCTAACCCTAACCCTAACCCTAACCCTAACCCTAACCCTAACCCTAACCCTAACCCTAACCCTAACCCTAACCCTAACCCTAACCCTAACCCTAACCCTAACCCTAACCCTAACCCTAACCCTAACCCTAACCCTAACCCTAACCCTAACCCTAACCCTAACCCTAACCCTAACCCTAACCCTAACCCTAACCCTAACCCTAACCCTAACCCTAACCCTAACCCTAACCCTAACCCTAACCCTAACCCTAACCCTAACCCTAACCCTAACCCTAACCCTAACCCTAACCCTAACCCTAACCCTAACCCTAACCCTAACCCTAACCCTAACCCTAACCCTAACCCTAACCCTAACCCTAACCCTAACCCTAACCCTAACCCTAACCCTAACCCTAACCCTAACCCTAACCCTAACCCTAACCCTAACCCTAACCCTAACCCTAACCCTAACCCTAACCCTAACCCTAACCCTAACCCTAACCCTAACCCTAACCCTAACCCTAACCCTAACCCTAACCCTAACCCTAACCCTAACCCTAACCCTAACCCTAACCCTAACCCTAACCCTAACCCTAACCCTAACCCTAACCCTAACCCTAACCCTAACCCTAACCCTAACCCTAACCCTAACCCTAACCCTAACCCTAACCCTAACCCTAACCCTAACCCTAACCCTAACCCTAACCCTAACCCTAACCCTAACCCTAACCCTAACCCTAACCCTAACCCTAACCCTAACCCTAACCCTAACCCTAACCCTAACCCTAACCCTAACCCTAACCCTAACCCTAACCCTAACCCTAACCCTAACCCTAACCCTAACCCTAACCCTAACCCTAACCCTAACCCTAACCCTAACCCTAACCCTAACCCTAACCCTAACCCTAACCCTAACCCTAACCCTAACCCTAACCCTAACCCTAACCCTAACCCTAACCCTAACCCTAACCCTAACCCTAACCCTAACCCTAACCCTAACCCTAACCCTAACCCTAACCCTAACCCTAACCCTAACCCTAACCCTAACCCTAACCCTAACCCTAACCCTAACCCTAACCCTAACCCTAACCCTAACCCTAACCCTAACCCTAACCCTAACCCTAACCCTAACCCTAACCCTAACCCTAACCCTAACCCTAACCCTAACCCTAACCCTAACCCTAACCCTAACCCTAACCCTAACCCTAACCCTAACCCTAACCCTAACCCTAACCCTAACCCTAACCCTAACCCTAACCCTAACCCTAACCCTAACCCTAACCCTAACCCTAACCCTAACCCTAACCCTAACCCTAACCCTAACCCTAACCCTAACCCTAACCCTAACCCTAACCCTAACCCTAACCCTAACCCTAACCCTAACCCTAACCCTAACCCTAACCCTAACCCTAACCCTAACCCTAACCCTAACCCTAACCCTAACCCTAACCCTAACCCTAACCCTAACCCTAACCCTAACCCTAACCCTAACCCTAACCCTAACCCTAACCCTAACCCTAACCCTAACCCTAACCCTAACCCTAACCCTAACCCTAACCCTAACCCTAACCCTAACCCTAACCCTAACCCTAACCCTAACCCTAACCCTAACCCTAACCCTAACCCTAACCCTAACCCTAACCCTAACCCTAACCCTAACCCTAACCCTAACCCTAACCCTAACCCTAACCCTAACCCTAACCCTAACCCTAACCCTAACCCTAACCCTAACCCTAACCCTAACCCTAACCCTAACCCTAACCCTAACCCTAACCCTAACCCTAACCCTAACCCTAACCCTAACCCTAACCCTAACCCTAACCCTAACCCTAACCCTAACCCTAACCCTAACCCTAACCCTAACCCTAACCCTAACCCTAACCCTAACCCTAACCCTAACCCTAACCCTAACCCTAACCCTAACCCTAACCCTAACCCTAACCCTAACCCTAACCCTAACCCTAACCCTAACCCTAACCCTAACCCTAACCCTAACCCTAACCCTAACCCTAACCCTAACCCTAACCCTAACCCTAACCCTAACCCTAACCCTAACCCTAACCCTAACCCTAACCCTAACCCTAACCCTAACCCTAACCCTAACCCTAACCCTAACCCTAACCCTAACCCTAACCCTAACCCTAACCCTAACCCTAACCCTAACCCTAACCCTAACCCTAACCCTAACCCTAACCCTAACCCTAACCCTAACCCTAACCCTAACCCTAACCCTAACCCTAACCCTAACCCTAACCCTAACCCTAACCCTAACCCTAACCCTAACCCTAACCCTAACCCTAACCCTAACCCTAACCCTAACCCTAACCCTAACCCTAACCCTAACCCTAACCCTAACCCTAACCCTAACCCTAACCCTAACCCTAACCCTAACCCTAACCCTAACCCTAACCCTAACCCTAACCCTAACCCTAACCCTAACCCTAACCCTAACCCTAACCCTAACCCTAACCCTAACCCTAACCCTAACCCTAACCCTAACCCTAACCCTAACCCTAACCCTAACCCTAACCCTAACCCTAACCCTAACCCTAACCCTAACCCTAACCCTAACCCTAACCCTAACCCTAACCCTAACCCTAACCCTAACCCTAACCCTAACCCTAACCCTAACCCTAACCCTAACCCTAACCCTAACCCTAACCCTAACCCTAACCCTAACCCTAACCCTAACCCTAACCCTAACCCTAACCCTAACCCTAACCCTAACCCTAACCCTAACCCTAACCCTAACCCTAACCCTAACCCTAACCCTAACCCTAACCCTAACCCTAACCCTAACCCTAACCCTAACCCTAACCCTAACCCTAACCCTAACCCTAACCCTAACCCTAACCCTAACCCTAACCCTAACCCTAACCCTAACCCTAACCCTAACCCTAACCCTAACCCTAACCCTAACCCTAACCCTAACCCTAACCCTAACCCTAACCCTAACCCTAACCCTAACCCTAACCCTAACCCTAACCCTAACCCTAACCCTAACCCTAACCCTAACCCTAACCCTAACCCTAACCCTAACCCTAACCCTAACCCTAACCCTAACCCTAACCCTAACCCTAACCCTAACCCTAACCCTAACCCTAACCCTAACCCTAACCCTAACCCTAACCCTAACCCTAACCCTAACCCTAACCCTAACCCTAACCCTAACCCTAACCCTAACCCTAACCCTAACCCTAACCCTAACCCTAACCCTAACCCTAACCCTAACCCTAACCCTAACCCTAACCCTAACCCTAACCCTAACCCTAACCCTAACCCTAACCCTAACCCTAACCCTAACCCTAACCCTAACCCTAACCCTAACCCTAACCCTAACCCTAACCCTAACCCTAACCCTAACCCTAACCCTAACCCTAACCCTAACCCTAACCCTAACCCTAACCCTAACCCTAACCCTAACCCTAACCCTAACCCTAACCCTAACCCTAACCCTAACCCTAACCCTAACCCTAACCCTAACCCTAACCCTAACCCTAACCCTAACCCTAACCCTAACCCTAACCCTAACCCTAACCCTAACCCTAACCCTAACCCTAACCCTAACCCTAACCCTAACCCTAACCCTAACCCTAACCCTAACCCTAACCCTAACCCTAACCCTAACCCTAACCCTAACCCTAACCCTAACCCTAACCCTAACCCTAACCCTAACCCTAACCCTAACCCTAACCCTAACCCTAACCCTAACCCTAACCCTAACCCTAACCCTAACCCTAACCCTAACCCTAACCCTAACCCTAACCCTAACCCTAACCCTAACCCTAACCCTAACCCTAACCCTAACCCTAACCCTAACCCTAACCCTAACCCTAACCCTAACCCTAACCCTAACCCTAACCCTAACCCTAACCCTAACCCTAACCCTAACCCTAACCCTAACCCTAACCCTAACCCTAACCCTAACCCTAACCCTAACCCTAACCCTAACCCTAACCCTAACCCTAACCCTAACCCTAACCCTAACCCTAACCCTAACCCTAACCCTAACCCTAACCCTAACCCTAACCCTAACCCTAACCCTAACCCTAACCCTAACCCTAACCCTAACCCTAACCCTAACCCTAACCCTAACCCTAACCCTAACCCTAACCCTAACCCTAACCCTAACCCTAACCCTAACCCTAACCCTAACCCTAACCCTAACCCTAACCCTAACCCTAACCCTAACCCTAACCCTAACCCTAACCCTAACCCTAACCCTAACCCTAACCCTAACCCTAACCCTAACCCTAACCCTAACCCTAACCCTAACCCTAACCCTAACCCTAACCCTAACCCTAACCCTAACCCTAACCCTAACCCTAACCCTAACCCTAACCCTAACCCTAACCCTAACCCTAACCCTAACCCTAACCCTAACCCTAACCCTAACCCTAACCCTAACCCTAACCCTAACCCTAACCCTAACCCTAACCCTAACCCTAACCCTAACCCTAACCCTAACCCTAACCCTAACCCTAACCCTAACCCTAACCCTAACCCTAACCCTAACCCTAACCCTAACCCTAACCCTAACCCTAACCCTAACCCTAACCCTAACCCTAACCCTAACCCTAACCCTAACCCTAACCCTAACCCTAACCCTAACCCTAACCCTAACCCTAACCCTAACCCTAACCCTAACCCTAACCCTAACCCTAACCCTAACCCTAACCCTAACCCTAACCCTAACCCTAACCCTAACCCTAACCCTAACCCTAACCCTAACCCTAACCCTAACCCTAACCCTAACCCTAACCCTAACCCTAACCCTAACCCTAACCCTAACCCTAACCCTAACCCTAACCCTAACCCTAACCCTAACCCTAACCCTAACCCTAACCCTAACCCTAACCCTAACCCTAACCCTAACCCTAACCCTAACCCTAACCCTAACCCTAACCCTAACCCTAACCCTAACCCTAACCCTAACCCTAACCCTAACCCTAACCCTAACCCTAACCCTAACCCTAACCCTAACCCTAACCCTAACCCTAACCCTAACCCTAACCCCTAACCCTAACCCTAACCCTAACCCTAACCCTAACCCTAACCCTAACCCTAACGCTAACCCTAACCCTAACCCTAACCCACCCCCCATAACACCCAAGTCCAACCCCCATCAAACACATGCCCCACCCCCAACCTAACCCTAACCACACCCCTAAAACTGATAAACACAAGTCCCACCCCTAAAAAGCCTAACCCTAACCCCAAAAAAACACAAGTCACACCCCTTGAAAGCACAAGTCACACCCCCACTCACAACTAAAGACCCACCCCCAAAAACAACAAGTCCCGCCCACATGAATACCAACAAGTGCAGTACCATATCTCGGCCCCTGGTGGCGCTAGAGCTCCCAAACCAAGTGCAACCGACTCCCCGCCCCCTAATTAGTATATGGGCGGAGTTTCAGCTCTCTAGGACCTATAGAAATCGAGATATAGGGGGGGGTGACAAAACTAGGGGGTGACAGATTCGTTTTTACCCCTATACCTAACCCTAACCCTAACCCTAACCCTAACCCTAACGCTAACCCTAACCCTAACCCTAACCCACCCCCCATAACACCCAAGTCCAACCCCCATCAAACACATGCCCCACCCCCAACCTAACCCTAACCACACCCCTAAAACTGATAAACACAAGTCCCACCCCTAAAAAGCCTAACCCTAACCCCAAAAAAACACAAGTCACACCCCTTGAAAGCACAAGTCACACCCCCACTCACAACTAAAGACCCACCCCCAAAAACAACAAGTCCCGCCCACATGAATACCAACAAGTGCAGTACCATATCTCGGCCCCTGGTGGCGCTAGAGCTCCCAAACCAAGTGCAACCGACTCCCCGCCCCCTAATTAGTATATGGGCGGAGTTTCAGCTCTCTAGGACCTATAGAAATCGAGATATAGGGGGGGGTGACAAAACTAGGGGGTGACAGATTCGTTTTTACCCCTATACCTAACCCTAACCCTAACCCTAACCCTAACCCTAACGCTAACCCTAACCCTAACCCTAACCCACCCCCCATAACACCCAAGTCCAACCCCCATCAAACACATGCCCCACCCCCAACCTAACCCTAACCACACCCCTAAAACTGATAAACACAAGTCCCACCCCTAAAAAGCCTAACCCTAACCCCAAAAAAACACAAGTCACACCCCTTGAAAGCACAAGTCACACCCCCACTCACAACTAAAGACCCACCCCCAAAAACAACAAGTCCCGCCCACATGAATACCAACAAGTGCAGTACCATATCTCGGCCCCTGGTGGCGCTAGAGCTCCCAAACCAAGTGCAACCGACTCCCCGCCCCCTAATTAGTATATGGGCGGAGTTTCAGCTCTCTAGGACCTATAGAAATCGAGATATAGGGGGGGGTGACAAAACTAGGGGGTGACAGATTCGTTTTTACCCCTATACCTAACCCTAACCCTAACCCTAACCCTAACCCTAACGCTAACCCTAACCCTAACCCTAACCCACCCCCCATAACACCCAAGTCCAACCCCCATCAAACACATGCCCCACCCCCAACCTAACCCTAACCACACCCCTAAAACTGATAAACACAAGTCCCACCCCTAAAAAGCCTAACCCTAACCCCAAAAAAACACAAGTCACACCCCTTGAAAGCACAAGTCACACCCCCACTCACAACTAAAGACCCACCCCCAAAAACAACAAGTCCCGCCCACATGAATACCAA
Source organism: Cyprinella venusta (assembly GCA_038021265.1). Lineage (NCBI taxonomy): Eukaryota > Metazoa > Chordata > Actinopteri > Cypriniformes > Leuciscidae > Cyprinella > Cyprinella venusta. The sequence goes on from JBBNEX010000253.1 coordinate 9,883, forward strand.
CAAGTGCAGTACCATATCTCGGCCCCTGGTGGCGCTAGAGCTCCCAAACCAAGTGCAACCGACTCCCCGCCCCCTAATTAGTATATGGGCGGAGTTTCAGCTCTCTAGGACCTATAGAAATCGAGATATAGGGGGGGGTGACAAAACTAGGGGGTGACAGATTCGTTTTTACCCCTATACCTAACCCTAACCCTAACCCTAACCCTAACCCTAACGCTAACCCTAACCCTAACCCTAACCCACCCCCCATAACACCCAAGTCCAACCCCCATCAAACACATGCCCCACCCCCAACCTAACCCTAACCACACCCCTAAAACTGATAAACACAAGTCCCACCCCTAAAAAGCCTAACCCTAACCCCAAAAAAACACAAGTCACACCCCTTGAAAGCACAAGTCACACCCCCACTCACAACTAAAGACCCACCCCCAAAAACAACAAGTCCCGCCCACATGAATACCAACAAGTGCAGTACCATATCTCGGCCCCTGGTGGCGCTAGAGCTCCCAAACCAAGTGCAACCGACTCCCCGCCCCCTAATTAGTATATGGGCGGAGTTTCAGCTCTCTAGGACCTATAGAAATCGAGATATAGGGGGGGGTGACAAAACTAGGGGGTGACAGATTCGTTTTTACCCCTATACCTAACCCTAACCCTAACCCTAACCCTAACCCTAACGCTAACCCTAACCCTAACCCTAACCCACCCCCCATAACACCCAAGTCCAACCCCCATCAAACACATGCCCCACCCCCAACCTAACCCTAACCACACCCCTAAAACTGATAAACACAAGTCCCACCCCTAAAAAGCCTAACCCTAACCCCAAAAAAACACAAGTCACACCCCTTGAAAGCACAAGTCACACCCCCACTCACAACTAAAGACCCACCCCCAAAAACAACAAGTCCCGCCCACATGAATACCAACAAGTGCAGTACCATATCTCGGCCCCTGGTGGCGCTAGAGCTCCCAAACCAAGTGCAACCGACTCCCCGCCCCCTAATTAGTATATGGGCGGAGTTTCAGCTCTCTAGGACCTATAGAAATCGAGATATAGGGGGGGGTGACAAAACTAGGGGGTGACAGATTCGTTTTTACCCCTATACCTAACCCTAACCCTAACCCTAACCCTAACCCTAACGCTAACCCTAACCCTAACCCTAACCCACCCCCCATAACACCCAAGTCCAACCCCCATCAAACACATGCCCCACCCCCAACCTAACCCTAACCACACCCCTAAAACTGATAAACACAAGTCCCACCCCTAAAAAGCCTAACCCTAACCCCAAAAAAACACAAGTCACACCCCTTGAAAGCACAAGTCACACCCCCACTCACAACTAAAGACCCACCCCCAAAAACAACAAGTCCCGCCCACATGAATACCAACAAGTGCAGTACCATATCTCGGCCCCTGGTGGCGCTAGAGCTCCCAAACCAAGTGCAACCGACTCCCCGCCCCCTAATTAGTATATGGGCGGAGTTTCAGCTCTCTAGGACCTATAGAAATCGAGATATAGGGGGGGGTGACAAAACTAGGGGGTGACAGATTCGTTTTTACCCCTATACCTAACCCTAACCCTAACCCTAACCCTAACCCTAACGCTAACCCTAACCCTAACCCTAACCCTAACCCACCCCCCATAACACCCAAGTCCAACCCCCATCAAACACATGCCCCACCCCCAACCTAACCCTAACCACACCCCTAAAACTGATAAACACAAGTCCCACCCCTAAAAAGCCTAACCCTAACCCCAAAAAAACACAAGTCACACCCCTTGAAAGCACAAGTCACACCCCCACTCACAACTAAAGACCCACCCCCAAAAACAACAAGTCCCGCCCACATGAATACCAACAAGTGCAGTACCATATCTCGGCCCCTGGTGGCGCTAGAGCTCCCAAACCAAGTGCAACCGACTCCCCGCCCCCTAATTAGTATATGGGCGGAGTTTCAGCTCTCTAGGACCTATAGAAATCGAGATATAGGGGGGGGTGACAAAACTAGGGGGTGACAGATTCGTTTTTACCCCTATACCTAACCCTAACCCTAACCCTAACCCTAACCCTAACGCTAACCCTAACCCTAACCCTAACCCACCCCCCATAACACCCAAGTCCAACCCCCATCAAACACATGCCCCACCCCCAACCTAACCCTAACCACACCCCTAAAACTGATAAACACAAGTCCCACCCCTAAAAAGCCTAACCCTAACCCCAAAAAAACACAAGTCACACCCCTTGAAAGCACAAGTCACACCCCCACTCACAACTAAAGACCCACCCCCAAAAACAACAAGTCCCGCCCACATGAATACCAACAAGTGCAGTACCATATCTCGGCCCCTGGTGGCGCTAGAGCTCCCAAACCAAGTGCAACCGACTCCCCGCCCCCTAATTAGTATATGGGCGGAGTTTCAGCTCTCTAGGACCTATAGAAATCGAGATATAGGGGGGGGTGACAAAACTAGGGGGTGACAGATTCGTTTTTACCCCTATACCTAACCCTAACCCTAACCCTAACCCTAACCCTAACGCTAACCCTAACCCTAACCCTAACCCACCCCCCATAACACCCAAGTCCAACCCCCATCAAACACATGCCCCACCCCCAACCTAACCCTAACCACACCCCTAAAACTGATAAACACAAGTCCCACCCCTAAAAAGCCTAACCCTAACCCCAAAAAAACACAAGTCACACCCCTTGAAAGCACAAGTCACACCCCCACTCACAACTAAAGACCCACCCCCAAAAACAACAAGTCCCGCCCACATGAATACCAACAAGTGCAGTACCATATCTCGGCCCCTGGTGGCGCTAGAGCTCCCAAACCAAGTGCAACCGACTCCCCGCCCCCTAATTTGATTCGTTTTTACCCCTATACCTAACCCTAACCCTAACCCTAACCCTAACCCTAACGCTAACCCTAACCCTAACCCTAACCCACCCCCCATAACACCCAAGTCCAACCCCCATCAAACACATGCCCCACCCCCAACCTAACCCTAACCACACCCCTAAAACTGATAAACACAAGTCCCACCCCTAAAAAGCCTAACCCTAACCCCAAAAAAACACAAGTCACACCCCTTGAAAGCACAAGTCACACCCCCACTCACAACTAAAGACCCACCCCCAAAAACAACAAGTCCCGCCCACATGAATACCAACAAGTGCAGTACCATATCTCGGCCCCTGGTGGCGCTAGAGCTCCCAAACCAAGTGCAACCGACTCCCCGCCCCCTAATTAGTATATGGGCGGAGTTTCAGCTCTCTAGGACCTATAGAAATCGAGATATAGGGGGGGGTGACAAAACTAGGGGGTGACAGATTCGTTTTTACCCCTATACCTAACCCTAACCCTAACCCTAACCCTAACCCTAACGCTAACCCTAACCCTAACCCTAACCCACCCCCCATAACACCCAAGTCCAACCCCCATCAAACACATGCCCCACCCCCAACCTAACCCTAACCACACCCCTAAAACTGATAAACACAAGTCCCACCCCTAAAAAGCCTAACCCTAACCCCAAAAAAACACAAGTCACACCCCTTGAAAGCACAAGTCACACCCCCACTCACAACTAAAGACCCACCCCCAAAAACAACAAGTCCCGCCCACATGAATACCAACAAGTGCAGTACCATATCTCGGCCCCTGGTGGCGCTAGAGCTCCCAAACCAAGTGCAACCGACTCCCCGCCCCCTAATTAGTATATGGGCGGAGTTTCAGCTCTCTAGGACCTATAGAAATCGAGATATAGGGGGGGGTGACAAAACTAGGGGGTGACAGATTCGTTTTTACCCCTATACCTAACCCTAACCCTAACCCTAACCCTAACCCTAACGCTAACCCTAACCCTAACCCTAACCCACCCCCCATAACACCCAAGTCCAACCCCCATCAAACACATGCCCCACCCCCAACCTAACCCTAACCACACCCCTAAAACTGATAAACACAAGTCCCACCCCTAAAAAGCCTAACCCTAACCCCAAAAAAACACAAGTCACACCCCTTGAAAGCACAAGTCACACCCCCACTCACAACTAAAGACCCACCCCCAAAAACAACAAGTCCCGCCCACATGAATACCAACAAGTGCAGTACCATATCTCGGCCCCTGGTGGCGCTAGAGCTCCCAAACCAAGTGCAACCGACTCCCCGCCCCCTAATTAGTATATGGGCGGAGTTTCAGCTCTCTAGGACCTATAGAAATCGAGATATAGGGGGGGGTGACAAAACTAGGGGGTGACAGATTCGTTTTTACCCCTATACCTAACCCTAACCCTAACCCTAACCCTAACCCTAACGCTAACCCTAACCCTAACCCTAACCCACCCCCCATAACACCCAAGTCCAACCCCCATCAAACACATGCCCCACCCCCAACCTAACCCTAACCACACCCCTAAAACTGATAAACACAAGTCCCACCCCTAAAAAGCCTAACCCTAACCCCAAAAAAACACAAGTCACACCCCTTGAAAGCACAAGTCACACCCCCACTCACAACTAAAGACCCACCCCCAAAAACAACAAGTCCCGCCCACATGAATACCAACAAGTGCAGTACCATATCTCGGCCCCTGGTGGCGCTAGAGCTCCCAAACCAAGTGCAACCGACTCCCCGCCCCCTAATTAGTATATGGGCGGAGTTTCAGCTCTCTAGGACCTATAGAAATCGAGATATAGGGGGGGGTGACAAAACTAGGGGGTGACAGATTCGTTTTTACCCCTATACCTAACCCTAACCCTAACCCTAACCCTAACCCTAACGCTAACCCTAACCCTAACCCTAACCCACCCCCCATAACACCCAAGTCCAACCCCCATCAAACACATGCCCCACCCCCAACCTAACCCTAACCACACCCCTAAAACTGATAAACACAAGTCCCACCCCTAAAAAGCCTATAAGTCACACCCCTTGAAAGCACAAGTCACACCCCCCACTCACAACTAAAGACCCACCCCCAAAAACAACAAGTCCCGCCCACATGAATACCAACAAGTGCAGTACCATATCTCGGCCCCTGGTGGCGCTAGAGCTCCCAAACCAAGTGCAACCGACTCCCCGCCCCCTAATTAGTATATGGGCGGAGTTTCAGCTCTCTAGGACCTATAGAAATCGAGATATAGGGGGGGGGGGTGACAAAACTAGGGGGTGACAGATTCGTTTTTACCCCTATACCTAACCCTAACCCTAACCCTAACCCTAACCCTAACGCTAACCCTAACCCTAACCCTAACCCCACCCCCCATAACACCCAAGTCCAACCCCCATCAAACACATGCCCCACCCCCAACCTAACCCTAACCACACCCCTAAAACTGATAAACACAAGTCCCACCCCTAAAAAAGCCTAACCCTAACCCCAAAAAAACACAAGTCACACCCCTTGAAAGCACAAGTCACACCCCCACTCACAACTAAAGACCCACCCCCAAAAACAACAAGTCCCGCCCACATGAATACCAACAAGTGCAGTACCATATCTCGGCCCCCTGGTGGCGCTAGAGCTCCCAAACCAAGTGCAACCGACTCCCCGCCCCCTAATTAGTATATGGGCGGAGTTTCAGCTCTCTAGGACCTATAGAAATCGAGATATAGGGGGGGGGGGTGACAAAACTAGGGGGGTGACAGATTCGTTTTTACCCCCTATACCTAACCCTAACCCTAACCCTAACCCTAACCCTAACGCTAACCCTAACCCTAACCCTAACCCACCCCCCCATAACACCCAAGTCCAACCCCCATCAAACACATGCCCCACCCCCCAACCTAACCCTAACCACACCCCTAAAACTGATAAACACAAGTCCCACCCCTAAAAAGCCTAACCCTAACCCCAAAAAAACACAAGTCACACCCCTTGAAAGCACAAGTCACACCCCCCACTCACAACTAAAGACCCACCCCCAAAAACAACAAGTCCCGCCCACATGAATACCAACAAGTGCAAGTACCATATCTCGGCCCCCTGGTGGCGCTAGAGCTCCCAAACCAAGTGCAACCGACTCCCCGCCCCCCTAATTAGTATATGGGCGGAGTTTCAGCTCTCTAGGACCTATAGAAATCGAGATATAGGGGGGGGGGTGACAAAACTAGGGGGGTGACAGATTCGTTTTTACCCCTATACCTAACCCTAACCCCTAACCCCTAACCCTAACCCTAACGCTAACCCTAACCCCTAACCCTAACCCACCCCCCATAACACCCAAGTCCAACCCCCATCAAACACATGCCCCACCCGCCAACCTAACCCTAACCACACCCCTAAAACTGATAAACACAAGTCCCACCCCTAAAAAGCCTAACCCTAACCCCAAAAAAACACAAGTCACACCCCTTGAAAGCACAAGTCACACCCCCACTCACAACTAAAGACCCACCCCCAAAAACAACAAGTCCCGCCCACATGAATACCAACAAGTGCAGTACCATATCTCGGCCCCTGGTGGCGCTAGAGCTCCCAAACCAAGTGCAACCGACTCCCCGCCCCCTAATTAGTATATGGGCGGAGTTTCAGCTCTCTAGGACCTATAGAAATCGAGATATAGGGGGGGGTGACAAAACTAGGGGGTGACAGATTCGTTTTTACCCCTATACCTAACCCTAACCCTAACCCTAACCCTAACCCTAACCCTAACCCTAACCCTAACCCTAACCCTAACCCTAACCCTAACCCCTAACCCTAACCCTACCCTAACCCTAACCCTAACCCTAACCCTAACCCTAAACCCTAACCCTAACCCTAACCCTAACCCTAACCCTAACCCTAACCCTAACCCTAACCCTAACCCTAACCCTAACCCTAACCCTAACCCTAACCCTAACCCTAACCCTAACCCTAACCCTAACCCTAACCCTAACCCTAACCCTAACCCTAACCCTAACCCTAACCCTAACCCTAACCCTAACCCTAACCCTAACCCTAACCCTAACCCTAACCCTAACCCTAACCCTAACCCTAACCCTAACCCTAACCCTAACCCTAACCCTAACCCTAACCCTAACCCTAACCCTAACCCTAACCCTAACCCTAACCCTAACCCTAACCCTAACCCTAACCCTAACCCTAACCCTAACCCTAACCCTAACCCTAACCCTAACCCTAACCCTAACCCTAACCCTAACCCTAACCCTAACCCTAACCCTAACCCTAACCCTAACCCTAACCCTAACCCTAACCCTAACCCTAACCCTAACCCTAACCCTAACCCTAACCCTAACCCTAACCCTAACCCTAACCCTAACCCTAACCCTAACCCTAACCCTAACCCTAACCCTAACCCTAACCCTAACCCTAACCCTAACCCTAACCCCTAACCCTAACCCTAACCCTAACCCTAACCCTAACCCTAACCCTAACCCTAACGCTAACCCTAACCCTAACCCTAACCCACCCCCCATAACACCCAAGTCCAACCCCCATCAAACACATGCCCCACCCCCAACCTAACCCTAACCACACCCCTAAAACTGATAAACACAAGTCCCACCCCTAAAAAGCCTAACCCTAACCCCAAAAAAACACAAGTCACACCCCTTGAAAGCACAAGTCACACCCCCACTCACAACTAAAGACCCACCCCCAAAAACAACAAGTCCCGCCCACATGAATACCAACAAGTGCAGTACCATATCTCGGCCCCTGGTGGCGCTAGAGCTCCCAAACCAAGTGCAACCGACTCCCCGCCCCCTAATTAGTATATGGGCGGAGTTTCAGCTCTCTAGGACCTATAGAAATCGAGATATAGGGGGGGGTGACAAAACTAGGGGGTGACAGATTCGTTTTTACCCCTATACCTAACCCTAACCCTAACCCTAACCCTAACCCTAACGCTAACCCTAACCCTAACCCTAACCCACCCCCCATAACACCCAAGTCCAACCCCCATCAAACACATGCCCCACCCCCAACCTAACCCTAACCACACCCCTAAAACTGATAAACACAAGTCCCACCCCTAAAAAGCCTAACCCTAACCCCAAAAAAACACAAGTCACACCCCTTGAAAGCACAAGTCACACCCCCACTCACAACTAAAGACCCACCCCCAAAAACAACAAGTCCCGCCCACATGAATACCAACAAGTGCAGTACCATATCTCGGCCCCTGGTGGCGCTAGAGCTCCCAAACCAAGTGCAACCGACTCCCCGCCCCCTAATTAGTATATGGGCGGAGTTTCAGCTCTCTAGGACCTATAGAAATCGAGATATAGGGGGGGGTGACAAAACTAGGGGGTGACAGATTCGTTTTTACCCCTATACCTAACCCTAACCCTAACCCTAACCCTAACCCTAACGCTAACCCTAACCCTAACCCTAACCCACCCCCCATAACACCCAAGTCCAACCCCCATCAAACACATGCCCCACCCCCAACCTAACCCTAACCACACCCCTAAAACTGATAAACACAAGTCCCACCCCTAAAAAGCCTAACCCTAACCCCAAAAAAACACAAGTCACACCCCTTGAAAGCACAAGTCACACCCCCACTCACAACTAAAGACCCACCCCCAAAAACAACAAGTCCCGCCCACATGAATACCAACAAGTGCAGTACCATATCTCGGCCCCTGGTGGCGCTAGAGCTCCCAAACCAAGTGCAACCGACTCCCCGCCCCCTAATTAGTATATGGGCGGAGTTTCAGCTCTCTAGGACCTATAGAAATCGAGATATAGGGGGGGGTGACAAAACTAGGGGGTGACAGATTCGTTTTTACCCCTATACCTAACCCTAACCCTAACCCTAACCCTAACCCTAACGCTAACCCTAACCCTAACCCTAACCCACCCCCCATAACACCCAAGTCCAACCCCCATCAAACACATGCCCCACCCCCAACCTAACCCTAACCACACCCCTAAAACTGATAAACACAAGTCCCACCCCTAAAAAGCCTAACCCTAACCCCAAAAAAACACAAGTCACACCCCTTGAAAGCACAAGTCACACCCCCACTCACAACTAAAGACCCACCCCCAAAAACAACAAGTCCCGCCCACATGAATACCAACAAGTGCAGTACCATATCTCGGCCCCTGGTGGCGCTAGAGCTCCCAAACCAAGTGCAACCGACTCCCCGCCCCCTAATTAGTATATGGGCGGAGTTTCAGCTCTCTAGGACCTATAGAAATCGAGATATAGGGGGGGGTGACAAAACTAGGGGGTGACAGATTCGTTTTTACCCCTATACCTAACCCTAACCCTAACCCTAACCCTAACCCTAACGCTAACCCTAACCCTAACCCTAACCCACCCCCCATAACACCCAAGTCCAACCCCCATCAAACACATGCCCCACCCCCAACCTAACCCTAACCACACCCCTAAAACTGATAAACACAAGTCCCACCCCTAAAAAGCCTAACCCTAACCCCAAAAAAACACAAGTCACACCCCTTGAAAGCACAAGTCACACCCCCACTCACAACTAAAGACCCACCCCCAAAAACAACAAGTCCCGCCCACATGAATACCAACAAGTGCAGTACCATATCTCGGCCCCTGGTGGCGCTAGAGCTCCCAAACCAAGTGCAACCGACTCCCCGCCCCCTAATTAGTATATGGGCGGAGTTTCAGCTCTCTAGGACCTATAGAAATCGAGATATAGGGGGGGGTGACAAAACTAGGGGGTGACAGATTCGTTTTTACCCCTATACCTAACCCTAACCCTAACCCTAACCCTAACCCTAACGCTAACCCTAACCCTAACCCTAACCCACCCCCCATAACACCCAAGTCCAACCCCCATCAAACACATGCCCCACCCCCAACCTAACCCTAACCACACCCCTAAAACTGATAAACACAAGTCCCACCCCTAAAAAGCCTAACCCTAACCCCAAAAAAACACAAGTCACACCCCTTGAAAGCACAAGTCACACCCCCACTCACAACTAAAGACCCACCCCCAAAAACAACAAGTCCCGCCCACATGAATACCAACAAGTGCAGTACCATATCTCGGCCCCTGGTGGCGCTAGAGCTCCCAAACCAAGTGCAACCGACTCCCCGCCCCCTAATTAGTATATGGGCGGAGTTTCAGCTCTCTAGGACCTATAGAAATCGAGATATAGGGGGGGGTGACAAAACTAGGGGGTGACAGATTCGTTTTTACCCCTATACCTAACCCTAACCCTAACCCTAACCCTAACCCTAACGCTAACCCTAACCCTAACCCTAACCCACCCCCCATAACACCCAAGTCCAACCCCCATCAAACACATGCCCCACCCCCAACCTAACCCTAACCACACCCCTAAAACTGATAAACACAAGTCCCACCCCTAAAAAGCCTAACCCTAACCCCAAAAAAACACAAGTCACACCCCTTGAAAGCACAAGTCACACCCCCACTCACAACTAAAGACCCACCCCCAAAAACAACAAGTCCCGCCCACATGAATACCAACAAGTGCAGTACCATATCTCGGCCCCTGGTGGCGCTAGAGCTCCCAAACCAAGTGCAACCGACTCCCCGCCCCCTAATTAGTATATGGGCGGAGTTTCAGCTCTCTAGGACCTATAGAAATCGAGATATAGGGGGGGGTGACAAAACTAGGGGGTGACAGATTCGTTTTTACCCCTATACCTAACCCTAACCCTAACCCTAACCCTAACCCTAACGCTAACCCTAACCCTAACCCTAACCCTAACCCACCCCCCATAACACCCAAGTCCAACCCCCATCAAACACATGCCCCACCCCCAACCTAACCCTAACCACACCCCTAAAACTGATAAACACAAGTCCCACCCCTAAAAAGCCTAACCCTAACCCCAAAAAAACACAAGTCACACCCCTTGAAAGCACAAGTCACACCCCCACTCACAACTAAAGACCCACCCCCAAAAACAACAAGTCCCGCCCACATGAATACCAACAAGTGCAGTACCATATCTCGGCCCCTGGTGGCGCTAGAGCTCCCAAACCAAGTGCAACCGACTCCCCGCCCCCTAATTAGTATATGGGCGGAGTTTCAGCTCTCTAGGACCTATAGAAATCGAGATATAGGGGGGGGTGACAAAACTAGGGGGTGACAGATTCGTTTTTACCCCTATACCTAACCCTAACCCTAACCCTAACCCTAACCCTAACGCTAACCCTAACCCTAACCCTAACCCACCCCCCATAACACCCAAGTCCAACCCCCATCAAACACATGCCCCACCCCCAACCTAACCCTAACCACACCCCTAAAACTGATAAACACAAGTCCCACCCCTAAAAAGCCTAACCCTAACCCCAAAAAAACACAAGTCACACCCCTTGAAAGCACAAGTCACACCCCCACTCACAACTAAAGACCCACCCCCAAAAACAACAAGTCCCGCCCACATGAATACCAACAAGTGCAGTACCATATCTCGGCCCCTGGTGGCGCTAGAGCTCCCAAACCAAGTGCAACCGACTCCCCGCCCCCTAATTAGTATATGGGCGGAGTTTCAGCTCTCTAGGACCTATAGAAATCGAGATATAGGGGGGGGTGACAAAACTAGGGGGTGACAGATTCGTTTTTACCCCTATACCTAACCCTAACCCTAACCCTAACCCTAACCCTAACGCTAACCCTAACCCTAACCCTAACCCACCCCCCATAACACCCAAGTCCAACCCCCATCAAACACATGCCCCACCCCCAACCTAACCCTAACCACACCCCTAAAACTGATAAACACAAGTCCCACCCCTAAAAAGCCTAACCCTAACCCCAAAAAAACACAAGTCACACCCCTTGAAAGCACAAGTCACACCCCCACTCACAACTAAAGACCCACCCCCAAAAACAACAAGTCCCGCCCACATGAATACCAACAAGTGCAGTACCATATCTCGGCCCCTGGTGGCGCTAGAGCTCCCAAACCAAGTGCAACCGACTCCCCGCCCCCTAATTAGTATATGGGCGGAGTTTCAGCTCTCTAGGACCTATAGAAATCGAGATATAGGGGGGGGTGACAAAACTAGGGGGTGACAGATTCGTTTTTACCCCTATACCTAACCCTAACCCTAACCCTAACCCTAACCCTAACGCTAACCCTAACCCTAACCCTAACCCACCCCCCATAACACCCAAGTCCAACCCCCATCAAACACATGCCCCACCCCCAACCTAACCCTAACCACACCCCTAAAACTGATAAACACAAGTCCCACCCCTAAAAAGCCTAACCCTAACCCCAAAAAAACACAAGTCACACCCCTTGAAAGCACAAGTCACACCCCCACTCACAACTAAAGACCCACCCCCAAAAACAACAAGTCCCGCCCACATGAATACCAACAAGTGCAGTACCATATCTCGGCCCCTGGTGGCGCTAGAGCTCCCAAACCAAGTGCAACCGACTCCCCGCCCCCTAATTAGTATATGGGCGGAGTTTCAGCTCTCTAGGACCTATAGAAATCGAGATATAGGGGGGGGTGACAAAACTAGGGGGTGACAGATTCGTTTTTACCCCTATACCTAACCCTAACCCTAACCCTAACCCTAACCCTAACGCTAACCCTAACCCTAACCCTAACCCACCCCCCATAACACCCAAGTCCAACCCCCATCAAACACATGCCCCACCCCCAACCTAACCCTAACCACACCCCTAAAACTGATAAACACAAGTCCCACCCCTAAAAAGCCTAACCCTAACCCCAAAAAAACACAAGTCACACCCCTTGAAAGCACAAGTCACACCCCCACTCACAACTAAAGACCCACCCCCAAAAACAACAAGTCCCGCCCACATGAATACCAACAAGTGCAGTACCATATCTCGGCCCCTGGTGGCGCTAGAGCTCCCAAACCAAGTGCAACCGACTCCCCGCCCCCTAATTAGTATATGGGCGGAGTTTCAGCTCTCTAGGACCTATAGAAATCGAGATATAGGGGGGGGTGACAAAACTAGGGGGTGACAGATTCGTTTTTACCCCTATACCTAACCCTAACCCTAACCCTAACCCTAACCCTAACGCTAACCCTAACCCTAACCCTAACCCACCCCCCATAACACCCAAGTCCAACCCCCATCAAACACATGCCCCACCCCCAACCTAACCCTAACCACACCCCTAAAACTGATAAACACAAGTCCCACCCCTAAAAAGCCTAACCCTAACCCCAAAAAAACACAAGTCACACCCCTTGAAAGCACAAGTCACACCCCCACTCACAACTAAAGACCCACCCCCAAAAACAACAAGTCCCGCCCACATGAATACCAACAAGTGCAGTACCATATCTCGGCCCCTGGTGGCGCTAGAGCTCCCAAACCAAGTGCAACCGACTCCCCGCCCCCTAATTAGTATATGGGCGGAGTTTCAGCTCTCTAGGACCTATAGAAATCGAGATATAGGGGGGGGTGACAAAACTAGGGGGTGACAGATTCGTTTTTACCCCTATACCTAACCCTAACCCTAACCCTAACCCTAACCCTAACGCTAACCCTAACCCTAACCCTAACCCACCCCCCATAACACCCAAGTCCAACCCCCATCAAACACATGCCCCACCCCCAACCTAACCCTAACCACACCCCTAAAACTGATAAACACAAGTCCCACCCCTAAAAAGCCTAACCCTAACCCCAAAAAAACACAAGTCACACCCCTTGAAAGCACAAGTCACACCCCCACTCACAACTAAAGACCCACCCCCAAAAACAACAAGTCCCGCCCACATGAATACCAACAAGTGCAGTACCATATCTCGGCCCCTGGTGGCGCTAGAGCTCCCAAACCAAGTGCAACCGACTCCCCGCCCCCTAATTAGTATATGGGCGGAGTTTCAGCTCTCTAGGACCTATAGAAATCGAGATATAGGGGGGGGTGACAAAACTAGGGGGTGACAGATTCGTTTTTACCCCTATACCTAACCCTAACCCTAACCCTAACCCTAACCCTAACGCTAACCCTAACCCTAACCCTAACCCACCCCCCATAACACCCAAGTCCAACCCCCATCAAACACATGCCCCACCCCCAACCTAACCCTAACCACACCCCTAAAACTGATAAACACAAGTCCCACCCCTAAAAAGCCTAACCCTAACCCCAAAAAAACACAAGTCACACCCCTTGAAAGCACAAGTCACACCCCCACTCACAACTAAAGACCCACCCCCAAAAACAACAAGTCCCGCCCACATGAATACCAACAAGTGCAGTACCATATCTCGGCCCCTGGTGGCGCTAGAGCTCCCAAACCAAGTGCAACCGACTCCCCGCCCCCTAATTAGTATATGGGCGGAGTTTCAGCTCTCTAGGACCTATAGAAATCGAGATATAGGGGGGGGTGACAAAACTAGGGGGTGACAGATTCGTTTTTACCCCTATACCTAACCCTAACCCTAACCCTAACCCTAACCCTAACGCTAACCCTAACCCTAACCCTAACCCACCCCCCATAACACCCAAGTCCAACCCCCATCAAACACATGCCCCACCCCCAACCTAACCCTAACCACACCCCTAAAACTGATAAACACAAGTCCCACCCCTAAAAAGCCTAACCCTAACCCCAAAAAAACACAAGTCACACCCCTTGAAAGCACAAGTCACACCCCCACTCACAACTAAAGACCCACCCCCAAAAACAACAAGTCCCGCCCACATGAATACCAACAAGTGCAGTACCATATCTCGGCCCCTGGTGGCGCTAGAGCTCCCAAACCAAGTGCAACCGACTCCCCGCCCCCTAATTAGTATATGGGCGGAGTTTCAGCTCTCTAGGACCTATAGAAATCGAGATATAGGGGGGGGTGACAAAACTAGGGGGTGACAGATTCGTTTTTACCCCTATACCTAACCCTAACCCTAACCCTAACCCTAACCCTAACGCTAACCCTAACCCTAACCCTAACCCACCCCCCATAACACCCAAGTCCAACCCCCATCAAACACATGCCCCACCCCCAACCTAACCCTAACCACACCCCTAAAACTGATAAACACAAGTCCCACCCCTAAAAAGCCTAACCCTAACCCCAAAAAAACACAAGTCACACCCCTTGAAAGCACAAGTCACACCCCCACTCACAACTAAAGACCCACCCCCAAAAACAACAAGTCCCGCCCACATGAATACCAACAAGTGCAGTACCATATCTCGGCCCCTGGTGGCGCTAGAGCTCCCAAACCAAGTGCAACCGACTCCCCGCCCCCTAATTAGTATATGGGCGGAGTTTCAGCTCTCTAGGACCTATAGAAATCGAGATATAGGGGGGGGTGACAAAACTAGGGGGTGACAGATTCGTTTTTACCCCTATACCTAACCCTAACCCTAACCCTAACCCTAACCCTAACGCTAACCCTAACCCTAACCCTAACCCACCCCCCATAACACCCAAGTCCAACCCCCATCAAACACATGCCCCACCCCCAACCTAACCCTAACCACACCCCTAAAACTGATAAACACAAGTCCCACCCCTAAAAAGCCTAACCCTAACCCCAAAAAAACACAAGTCACACCCCTTGAAAGCACAAGTCACACCCCCACTCACAACTAAAGACCCACCCCCAAAAACAACAAGTCCCGCCCACATGAATACCAACAAGTGCAGTACCATATCTCGGCCCCTGGTGGCGCTAGAGCTCCCAAACCAAGTGCAACCGACTCCCCGCCCCCTAATTAGTATATGGGCGGAGTTTCAGCTCTCTAGGACCTATAGAAATCGAGATATAGGGGGGGGTGACAAAACTAGGGGGTGACAGATTCGTTTTTACCCCTATACCTAACCCTAACCCTAACCCTAACCCTAACCCTAACGCTAACCCTAACCCTAACCCTAACCCACCCCCCATAACACCCAAGTCCAACCCCCATCAAACACATGCCCCACCCCCAACCTAACCCTAACCACACCCCTAAAACTGATAAACACAAGTCCCACCCCTAAAAAGCCTAACCCTAACCCCAAAAAAACACAAGTCACACCCCTTGAAAGCACAAGTCACACCCCCACTCACAACTAAAGACCCACCCCCAAAAACAACAAGTCCCGCCCACATGAATACCAACAAGTGCAGTACCATATCTCGGCCCCTGGTGGCGCTAGAGCTCCCAAACCAAGTGCAACCGACTCCCCGCCCCCTAATTAGTATATGGGCGGAGTTTCAGCTCTCTAGGACCTATAGAAATCGAGATATAGGGGGGGGTGACAAAACTAGGGGGTGACAGATTCGTTTTTACCCCTATACCTAACCCTAACCCTAACGCTAACCCTAACCCTAACCCTAACCCACCCCCCATAACACCCAAGTCCAACCCCCATCAAACACATGCCCCACCCCCAACCTAACCCTAACCACACCCCTAAAACTGATAAACACAAGTCCCACCCCTAAAAAGCCTAACCCTAACCCCAAAAAAACACAAGTCACACCCCTTGAAAGCACAAGTCACACCCCCACTCACAACTAAAGACCCACCCCCAAAAACAACAAGTCCCGCCCACATGAATACCAACAAGTGCAGTACCATATCTCGGCCCCTGGTGGCGCTAGAGCTCCCAAACCAAGTGCAACCGACTCCCCGCCCCCTAATTAGTATATGGGCGGAGTTTCAGCTCTCTAGGACCTATAGAAATCGAGATATAGGGGGGGGTGACAAAACTAGGGGGTGACAGATTCGTTTTTACCCCTATACCTAACCCTAACCCTAACCCTAACCCTAACCCTAACCCTAACCCTAACCCTTATTTTTTTTTTTCAGGTCAAAACTTTGACATCCGATATCTCGGCTCTGGATTGGTCTAGAGCCTCCATTTTTGCGCGCTGGTCGAAGTCTCGTGACCCTCTGTCAGAATCCAGAGTTTCAAGAAGATCGGAGGGGGTCAAAATTTCGGCCAAAAACGACAGTGTTACCCCTTATGTTTTTTTTTTTTCAGGTCAAAACTTTGACATCCGATATCTCGGCTCTGGAAGGGTCTAGAGCCTCCATTTTTGCGCGCTGGTCGAAGTCTCGTGGCCCTCTGTCAGAATCAAGAGTTTCAAGAAGATCGAAGGGGGTCAAAATTTCGGCCAAAAACGACAGTGTTACCCCTTATGTTTTTTTTTCAGGTCAAAACTTTGACATCTGATATCTCGGCTCTGGAAGGGTCTAGAGCCTCCATTTTTGCGCGCTGGTCGAAGTCTCGTGGCCTTCTGTCAGAATCCAGAGTTTCAAGAAGATCGGAGGGGGTCAAAATTTCGGCCAAAAACGACAGTGTTACCCCTTATGTTTTTTTTTTTCAGGTCAAAACTTTGACATCCGATATCTCGGCTCTGGAAGGGTCTAGAGCCTCCATTTTTGCGCGCTGGTCGAAGTCTCGTGGCCCTCTGTCAGAATCCAGAGTTTCAAGAAGATCGGAGGGGGTCAAAATTTCGGCCAAAAACGACAGTGTTACCCCTTATGTTTTTCTTTCGGGTCAAAACTTTGACATCCGATATTTCGGCTCTGGAAGGGTCTAGAGCCTCCATTTTTGCGCGCTGGTCGAAGTCTCGTGGCCCTCTGTCAGAATCCAGAGTTTCAAGAAGATCGGAGGGGGTCAAAATTTCGGCCAAAAACGACAGTGTTACCCCTTATGTTTTTTTTTTTCAGGTCAAAACTTTGACATCCGATATCTCGGCTCTGGAAGGGTCTAGAGCCTCCATTTTTGCGTGCTGGTCGAAGTCTCGTGGCCCTCTGTCAGAATCCAGAGTTTCAAGAAGATCGGAGGGGGTCAAAATTTCGGCCAAAAACGACAGTGTTACCCCTTATGTTTTTTTTTTTTCAGGTCAAAACTTTGACATCCGATATCTCGGCTCTGGAAGGGTCTAGAGCCTCCATTTTTGCGCGCTGGTCGAAGACTCGTGGCCCTCTGTCAGAATCCAGAGTTTCAAGAAGATCGGAGGGGGTCAAAATTTCGGCCAAAAACGACAGTGTTACCCCTTATGTTTTAATTTTTTCAGGTCAAAACTTTGACATCCGATATCTCGGCTCTGGAAGGGTCTAGAGCCTCCATTTTTGCGCGCTGGTCGAAGTCTCGTGGCCCTCTGTCAGAATCCAGAGTTTCAAGAAGATCGGAGGGGGTCAAAATTTCGGCCAAAAACGACAGTGTTACCCCTTATGTTTTTTTTCAGGTCAAAACTTTGACATCCGATATCTCGGCTCTGGAAGGGTCTAGAGCCTCCATTTTTGCACGCTGGTCGAAGTCTCATTGCCCTCTGTCAGAATCCAGAGTTTCAAGAAGATCGGGGGGGGTCAAAATTTCGGCCAAAAACGACAGTGTTACCCCTTATGTTTTTTTTTTTTCAGGTCAAAACTTTGACATCCGATATCTCGGCTCTGGAATGGTCTAGAGCCTCCATTTTTGCGCGCTGGTCGAAGTCGCGTGACCCTCTGTCAGAATCCAGAGTTTCAAGAAGATCGGAGGGGGTCAAAATTTCGGCCAAAAACGACAGTGTTACCCCTTATGTTTTTTTTTTTCAGGTCAAAACTTTGACATCCGATATCTCGGCTCTGGAAGGGTCTAGAGCCTCCATTTTTGCGCGCTGGTCGAAGTCTCGTGGCCCTCTGTCAGAATCAAGAGTTTCAAGAAGATCGAAGGGGGTCAAAATTTCGGCCAAAAACGACAGTGTTACCCCTTATGTTTTTTTTTCAGGTCAAAATTTTGACATCTGATATCTCGGCTCTGGAAGGGTCTAGAGCCTCCATTTTTGCGCGCTGGTCGAAGTCTCGTGGCCTTCTGTCAGAATCCAGAGTTTCAAGAAGATCGGAGGGGGTCAAAATTTCGGCCAAAAACGACAGTGTTACCCCTTATGTTTTTTTTTTTCAGGTCAAAACTTTGACATCCGATATCTCGGCTCTGGAAGGGTCTAGAGCCTCCATTTTTGCGCGCTGGTCGAAGTCTCGTGGCCCTCTGTCAGAATCCAGAGTTTCAAGAAGATCGGAGGGGGTCAAAATTTCGGCCAAAAACGACAGTGTTACCCCTTATGTTTTTCTTTCGGGTCAAAACTTTGACATCCGATATTTCGGCTCTGGAAGGGTCTAGAGCCTCCATTTTTGCGCGCTGGTCGAAGTCTCGTGGCCCTCTGTCTGAATCCAGAGTTTCAAGAAGATCGGAGGGGGTCAAAATTTCGGCCAAAAACGACAGTGTTACCCCTTATGTTTTTTTTCAGGTCAAAACTTTGACATCCGATATCTCGGCTCTGGAAGGGTCTAGAGCCTCCATTTTTGCACGCTGGTCGAAGTCTCATTGCCCTCTGTCAGAATCCAGAGTTTCAAGAAGATCGGGGGGGGGTCAAAATTTCGGCCAAAAACGACAGTGTTACCCCTTATGTTTTTTTTTTTTCAGGTCAAAACTTTGACATCCGATATCTCGGCTCTGGAATGGTCTAGAGCCTCCATTTTTGCGCGCTGGTCGAAGTCGCGTGACCCTCTGTCAGAATCCAGAGTTTCAAGAAGATCGGAGGGGGTCAAAATTTCGGCCAAAAACGACAGTGTTACCCCTTATGTTTTTTTTTTTCAGGTCAAAACTTTGACATCCGATATCTCGGCTCTGGAAGGGTCTAGAGCCTCCATTTTTGCGCGCTGGTCGAAGTCTCGTGGCCCTCTGTCAGAATCAAGAGTTTCAAGAAGATCGAAGGGGGTCAAAATTTCGGCCAAAAACGACAGTGTTACCCCTTATGTTTTTTTTTCAGGTCAAAACTTTGACATCTGATATCTCGGCTCTGGAAGGGTCTAGAGCCTCCATTTTTGCGCGCTGGTCGAAGTCTCGTGGCCTTCTGTCAGAATCCAGAGTTTCAAGAAGATCGGAGGGGGTCAAAATTTCGGCCAAAAACGACAGTGTTACCCCTTATGTTTTTTTTTTCAGGTCAAAACTTTGACATCCGATATCTCGGCTCTGGAAGGGTCTAGAGCCTCCATTTTTGCGCGCTGGTCGAAGTCTCGTGGCCCTCTGTCAGAATCCAGAGTTTCAAGAAGATCGGAGGGGGTCAAAATTTCGGCCAAAAACGACAGTGTTACCCCTTATGTTTTTCTTTCGGGTCAAAACTTTGACATCCGATATTTCGGCTCTGGAAGGGTCTAGAGCCTCCATTTTTGCGCGCTGGTCGAAGTCTCGTGGCCCTCTGTCTGAATCCAGAGTTTCAAGAAGATCGGAGGGGGTCAAAATTTCGGCCAAAAACGACAGTGTTACCCCTTATGTTTTTTTTTTTCAGGTCAAAACTTTGACATCCGATATCTCGGCTCTGGAAGGGTCTAGAGCCTCCATTTTTGCGTGCTGGTCGAAGTCTCGTGGCCCTCTGTCAGAATCCAGAGTTTCAAGAAGATCGGAGGGGGTCAAAATTTCGGCCAAAAACGACAGTGTTACCCCTTATGTTTTTTTTTCAGGTCAAAACTTTGACATCCGATATCTCGGCTCTGGAAGGGTCTAGAGACTCCATTTTTGCGCGCTGGTCGAAGACTCGTGGCCCTCTGTCAGAATCCAGAGTTTCAAGAAGATCGGAGGGGGTCAAAATTTCGGCCAAAAACGACAGTGTTACCCCTTATGTTTTAATTTTTTCAGGTCAAAACTTTGACATCCGATATCTCGGCTCTGGAAGGGTCTAGAGCCTCCATTTTTGCGCGCTGGTCGAAGTCTCGTGGCCCTCTGTCAGAATCCAGAGTTTCAAGAAGATCGGAGGGGGTCAAAATTTCGGCCAAAAACGACAGTGTTACCCCTTATGTTTTTTTTTTTTCAGGTCAAAACTTTGACATCCGATATCTCGGCTCTGGAAGGGTCTAGAGCCTCCATTTTTGCGCGCTGGTCGAAGTCTCGTGGCCGTCTGTCAGAATCTAGAGTTTCAAGAAGATCGGAGGGGGTCAAAATTTCGGTCAAAAATGACAGTGTTACCCCTTATGTTTTTTTTTTTTTTCAGGTCAAAACTTTGACATCCGATATCTCGGCTCTGGAAGGGTCTAGAGCCTCCATTTTTGCGCGCTGGTCGAAGTCTCGTGGCCCTCTGTCAGAATCCAGAGTTTCAAGAAGATCGGAGGGGGTCAAAATTTCGGCCAAAAACGACAGTGTTACCCCTTATGTTTTTTTTTCAGGTCAAAACTTTGACATCCGATATCTCGGCTCTGGAAGGGTCTAGAGCCTCCATTTTTGCGCGCTGGTCGAAGTCTCATTGCCCTCTGTCAGAATCCAGAGTTTCAAGAAGATCGGAGGGGGTCAAAATTTCGGCCAAAAACGACAGTGTTACCCCTTATGTTTTTTTTTCAGGTCAAAACTTTGACATCCAATATCTCGGCTCTGGAACGGTCTAGAGCCTCCATTTTTGCGCGCTGGTCGAAGTCTCGTTGCCCTCTGTCAGAATCCAGAGTTTCAAGAAGATCGGAGGGGGTCAAAATTTCGGCCAAAAACGACAGTGTTACCCCTTATGTTTTTTTTTTCGGGTCAAAACTTTGACATCCGATATCTCGGCTCTGGAAGGGTCTAGAGCCTCCATTTTTGCGCGCTGGTCGAAGTCTCGTGGCCGTCTGTCAGAATCCAGAGTTTCAAGAAGATCGGAGGGTGGTCAAAATTTCGGCCAAAAACGACAGTGTTACCCCTTATGTTTTTTTTTCAGGTCAAAACTTTGACATCCGATATCTCGGCTCTGGAAGGGTCTAGAGCCTTCATTTTTGCGCGCTGGTCGAAGTCTCGTGGCCCTCTGTCAGAATCCAGAGTTTCAAGAAGATCGGAGGGGGTCAAAATTTCGGCCAAAAACGACAGTGTTACCCCTTATGTTTTTTTTTCAGGTCAAAACTTTGACATCCGATATCTCGGCTCTGGAAGGGTCTAGAGCCTCCATTTTTGCGCGCTGGTCGAAGTCTCGTGGCCCTCTGTCAGAATCCAGAGTTTCAAGAAGATCGGAGGGGGTCAAAATTTCGGCCAAAAACGACAGTGTTACCCCTTATGTTTTTTTTTTCAGGTCAAAACTTTGACATCCGATATCTCGGCTCTGAAGGGTCTGGAGCCTCCATTTTTGCGCGCTGGTCGAAGTCTCATTGCCCTCTGTCAGAATCCAGAGTTTCAAGAAGATCGGAGGGGGTCAAAATTTCGGCCAAAAACGACAGTGTTACCCCTTATGTTTTTTTTTTTTTCAGGTCAAAACTTTGACATCCGATATCTCGGCTCTGGAAGGGTCTAGAGCCTCCATTTTTGCGCGTCTGGTCGAAGTCTCGTGGCCATCTGTCAGAATCCAGAGTTTCAAGAAGATCGGAGGGGGGTCAAAATTTCGGCCAAAAACGACAGTGTTACCCCTTATGTTTTTTTTTTTTCAGGTCAAAACTTTGACATCCGATATCTCGGCTCTGGAAGGGTCTAGAGCCTCCATTTTTGCGCGCTGGTCGAAGTCTCGTGGCCCTCTGTCAGAATCCAGAGTTTCAAGAAGATCGGGGGGGGTCAAAATTTCGGCCAAAAACGACAGTGTTACCCCTTATGTTTTTTTTTCAGGTCAAAACTTTGACATCCGATATCTCGGCTCTGGAAGGGTCTAGAGCCTCCATTTTTGCGTGCTGGTCCAAGTCTCGTGGCCCTCTGTCAGAATCCAGAGTTTCAAGAAGATCGGAGGGGGTAAAAATTTCGGCCAAAAACGACAGTGTTACCCCTTATGTTTTTTTTTTCAGGTCAAAACTTTGACATCCGATATCTCGGCTCTGGAAGGGTCTAGAGCCTCCATTTTGCGCGCTGGTCGAAGTCTCGTGGCCCTCTGTCAGAATCCAGAGTTTCAAGAAGATCGGAGGGGGGTCAAAATTTCGGCCAAAAACGACAGTGTTACCCCTTATGTTTTTTTTTCAGGTCAAAACTTTGACATCCGATATCTCGGCTCTGGAAGGGTCTAGAGCCTCCATTTTTGCGCGCTGGTTGAAGTCTCGTGGCCCTCTGTCAGAATCCAGAGTTTCAAGAAGATCAGAGGGGGTCAAAATTTCTGCCAAAAACGACAGTGTTACCCCTTATGTTTTTTTTCAGGTCAAAACTTTGACATCCGATATCTCGGCTCTGGAAGGGTCTAGAGCCTCCATTTTTGCGCGCTGGTCGAAGTCTCGTGGCCCTCTGTCAGAATCCAGAGTTCAAGAAGATCGGAGGGGGTCAAAATTTCGGCCAAAAACGACAGTGTTACCCCTTATGTTTTTTTTTCAGGTCAAAACTTTGACATCCGATATCTCGGCTCTGGAAGGGTCTAGAGCCTCCATTTTTGCGCGCTGGTCGAAGTCTCGTGGCCCTCTGTCAGAATCCAGAGTTTCAAGAAGATCGGAGGGGGTCAAAATTTCGGCCAAAAACGACAGTGTTACCCCTTATGATTTTTTTTCAGGTCAAAACTTTGACATCCGATATCTCGGCTCTGGAAGGGTCTAGAGCCTCCATTTTTGCGCGCTGGTCGAAGTCTCATTGCCCTCTGTCAGAATCCAGAGTTTCAAGAAGATCGGAGGGGGTCAAAATTTCGGCCAAAAACGACAGTGTTACCCCTTATGTTTTTTTTTTCAGGTCAAAACTTTGACATCCGATATCTCGGCTCTGGAAGGGTCTAGAGCCTCCATTTTTGCGCGCTGGTCGAAGTCTCGTGGCCGTCTGTCAGAATCCAGAGTTTCAAGAAGATCGGAGGGGGTCAAAATTTCGGCCAAAAACGACAGTGTTACCCCTTATGTTTTTTTTTCAGGTCAAAACTTTGACATCCGATATCTCGGCTCTGGAAGGGTCTAGAGCCTCCATTTTTGCGCGCTGGTCGAAGTCTCGTGGCCCTCTGTCAGAATCCAGAGTTTCAAGAAGATCGGGGGGGGGTCAAAATTTCGGCCAAAAACGACAGTGTTACCCCTTATGTTTTTTTTTCAGGTCAAAACTTTGACATCCGATATCTCGGCTCTGGAAGGGTCTAGAGCCTCCATTTTTGCGTGCTGGTCGAAGTCTCGTGGCCCTCTGTCAGAATCCAGAGTTTCAAGAAGATCGGAGGGGGGTAAAAATTTCGGCCAAAAACGACAGTGTTACCCCTTATGTTTTTTTTTTTTTCAGGTCAAAACTTTGACCTCCGATATCTCGGCTCTGGAAGGGTCTAGAGCCTCCATTTTTGCGGCGCTGGTCGAAAGTCTCGTGGCCCTCTGTCAGAATCCAGAGTTTCAAGAAGATCGGAGGGGGTCAAAATTTCGGCCAAAAACGACAGTGTTACCCCTTATGTTTTTTTTTTTTCAGGTCAAAACTTTGACATCCGATATCTCGGCTCTGGAAGGGTCTAGAGCCTCCATTTTTGCGCGCTGGTCGAAAGTCTCGTGGCCCTCTGTCAGAATCCAGAGTTTCAAGAAGATCGGAGGGGGTCAAAATTTCGGCCAAAAACGACAGTGTTACCCCTTATGTTTTTTTTTCAGGTCAAAACTTTGACATCCGATATC
The DNA here is from genome assembly GCA_038021265.1 of Cyprinella venusta. NCBI lineage: Eukaryota > Metazoa > Chordata > Actinopteri > Cypriniformes > Leuciscidae > Cyprinella > Cyprinella venusta. Next base: position 34,280 of record JBBNEX010000253.1, read on the forward strand.
TCGGCTCTGGAAGGGTCTAGAGCCTCCATTTTTGCGCGCTGGTCGAAAGTCTCGTGGCCCTCTGTCAGAATCCAGAGTTTCAAGAAGATCGGAGGGGGTCAAAATTTCGGCCAAAAACGACAGTGTTACCCCTTATGTTTTTTTTCAGGTCAAAACTTTGACATCCGATATCTCGGCTCTGGAAGGGTCTAGAGCCTCCATTTTTGCGCGCTGGTCGAAGTCTCGTGGCCCTCTGTCAGAATCCAGAGTTTCAAGAAGATCGGAGGGGTCAAAATTTCGGCCAAAAACGACAGTGTTACCCCTTATGTTTTTTTTTCAGGTCAAAACTTTGACCTCCGATATCTCGGCTCTGGAAGGGTCTAGAGCCTCCATTTTTGCGCGCTGGTCGAAGTCTCGTGGCCCTCTGTCAGAATCCAGAGTTTCAAGAAGATCGGAGGGGGTCAAAATTTCGGCCAAAAACGACAGTGTTACCCCTTATGTTTTTTTTTCAGGTCAAAACTTTGACATCCGATATCTCGGCTCTGGAAGGGTCTAGAGCCTCCATTTTTGCGCGCTGGTCGAAGTCTCGTGGCCCTCTGTCAGAATCCAGAGTTTCAAGAAGATCGGAGGGGGGTCAAAATTTCGGCCAAAAACGACAGTGTTACCCCTTATGTTTTTTTTCAGGTCAAAACTTTGACATCCGATATCTCGGCTCTGGAAGGGTCTAGAGCCTCCATTTTTGCGCGCTGGTCGAAGTCTCGTGGCCCTCTGTCAGAATCCAGAGTTTCAAGAAGATCGGAGGGGGTCAAAATTTCGGCCAAAAACGACAGTGTTACCCCTTATGTTTTTTTTCAGGTCAAAACTTTGACATCCGATATCTCGGCTCTGGAAGGGTCTAGAGCCTCCATTTTTGCGCGCTGGTCGATAGTCTCGTGGCCCTCTGTCAGAATCCAGAGTTTCAAGAAGATCGGAGGGGGTCAAAATTTCAGCCAAAAACGACAGTGTTACCCCTTATGTTTTTTTTTCAGGTCAAAACTTTGACATCCGATATCTCGGCTCTGGAAGGGTCTAGAGCCTCCATTTTTGCGCGCTGGTCGAAGTCTCGTGGCCCTCTGTCAGAATCCAGAGTTTCAAGAAGATCGGAGGGGGTCAAAATTTCGGCCAAAAACGACAGTGTTACCCCTTATGTTTTTTTTTCAGGTCAAAACTTTGACATCCGATATCTCGGCTCTGGAAGGGTCTAGAGCCTCCATTTTTGCGCGCTGGTCGAAGTCTTGTGGCCCTCTGTCAGAATCCAGAGTTTCAAGAAGATCGGAGGGGGTCAAAATTTCGGCCAAAAACGACAGTGTTACCCCTTATGTTTTTTTTTTCAGGTCAAACTTTGACATCCGATATCTCGGCTCTGGAAGGGTCTAGAGCCTCCATTTTTGCGCGCTGGTCGAAGTCTCGTGGCCCTCTGTCAGAATCCAGAGTTTCAAGAAGATCGGAGGGGGTCAAAATTTCGGCCAAAAACGACAGTGTTACCCCTTATGTTTTTTTTTCAGGTCAAAACTTTGACATCCGATATCTCGGGCTCTGGAAGGGTCTAGAGCCTCCATTTTTGCGCGCTGGTCGAAGTCTCGTGGCCTCTGTCAGAATCCAGAGTTTCAAGAAGATCGGAGGGGGTCAAAATTTCGGCCAAAAACGACAGTGTTACCCCTTATGTTTTTTTTTCAGGTCAAAACTTTGACATCCGATATCTCGGCTCTGGAAGGGTCTAGAGCCTCCATTTTTGCGCGCTGGTCGAAGAGTCTCGTGGCCCTCTGTCAGAATCCAGAGTTTCAAGAAGATCGGAGGGGGTCAAAATTTCGGCCAAAAACGACAGTGTTACCCCTTATGTTTTTTTTTCAGGTCAAAACTTTGACATCCGATATCTCGGCTCTGGAAGGGTCTAGAGCCTCCATTTTTGCGCGCTGGTCGAAGTCTCGTGGCCCTCTGTCAGAATCCAGAGTTTCAAGAAGATCGGAGGGGGTCAAAATTTCGGCCAAAAACGACAGTGTTACCCCTTATGTTTTTTTTTCAGGTCAAAACTTTGACATCCGATATCTCGGCTCTGAAGGGTCTAGAGCCTCCATTTTTACGCGCTGGTCGAAGTCTCGTGGCCCTCTGTCAGAATCCAGAGTTTCAAGAAGATCGGAGGGGGTCAAAATTTCGGCCAAAAACGACAGTGTTACCCCTTATGTTTTTTTTTCAGGTCAAAACTTTGACATCCGATATCTCGGCTCTGGAAGGGTCTAGAGCCTCCATTTTTGCGCGCTGGTCGAAGTCTCGTGGCCCTCTGTCAGAATCCAGAGTTTCAAGAAGATCGGAGGGGGGTCAAAATTTCGGCCAAAAACGACAGTGTTACCCCTTATGTTTTTTTTTTCAGGTCAAAACTTTGACATCCAATATCTCGGCTCTGGAAGGGTCTAGAGCCTCCATTTTTGCGCGCTGGTCGAAGTCTCGTGGCCCTCTGTCAGAATCCAGAGTTTCAAGAAGATCGGAGGGGTCAAAATTTCGGCCAAAAACGACAGTGTTACCCCTTATGTTTTTTTTTCAGGTCAAAACTTTGACATCCGATATCTCGGCTCTGGAAGGGTCTAGAGCCTCCATTTTTGCGCGCTGGTCGAAGTCTCGTGGCCCTCTGTCAGAATCCAGAGTTTCAAGAAGATCGGAGGGGGTCAAAATATCAGCCAAAAACGACAGTGTTACCCCTTATGTTTTTTTTTTCAGGTCAAAACTTTGACATCCGATATCTCGGCTCTGGAAGGGTCTAGAGCCTCCATTTTTGCGCGCTGGTCGAAGTCTCGTGGCCCTCTGTCAGAATCCAGAGTTTCAAGAAGATCGGAGGGGGTCAAAATTTCGGCCAAAAACGACAGTGTTACCCCTTATGTTTTTTTTTCAGGTCAAAACTTTGACATCCGATATCTCGGCTCTGGAAGGGTCTAGAGCCTCCATTTTTGCGCGCTGGTCGAAGTCTCGTGGCCCTCTGTCAGAATCCAGAGTTTCAAGAAGATCGGAGGGGGTCAAAATTTCGGCCAAAAAACGACAGTGTTACCCCTTATGTTTTTTTTTTCAGGTCAAAACTTTGACATCCGATATCTCGGCTCTGGAAGGGTCTAGAGCCTCCATTTTTGCGCGCTGGTCGAAGTCTCGTGGCCCTCTGTCAGAATCCAGAGTTTCAAGAAGATCGGAGGGGGTCAAAATTTCGGCCAAAAACGACAGTGTTACCCCTTATGTTTTTTTTTCAGGTCAAAACTTTGACATCCGATATCTCGGCTCTGGAAGGGTCTAGAGCCTCCATTTTTGCGCGCTGGTCGAAGTCTCGTGGCCCTCTGTCAGAATCCAGAGTTTCAAGAAGATCGGAGGGGGTCAAAATTTCGGCCAAAAACGACAGTGTTACCCCCTTATGTTTTTTTTCAGGTCAAAACTTTGACATCCGATATCTCGGCTCTGGAAGGGTCTAGAGCCTCCATTTTTGCGCGCTGGTCGAAGTCTCGTGGCCCTCTGTCAGAATCCAGAGTTTCAAGAAGATCGGAGGGGGTCAAAATTTCGGCCAAAAACGACAGTGTTACCCCTTATGTTTTTTTTTCAGGTCAAAAACTTTGACATCCGATATCTCGGCTCTGGAAGGGTCTAGAGCCTCCATTTTTGCGCGCTGGTCGAAGTCTCGTGACCCTCTGTCAGAATCCAGAGTTTCAAGAAGATCGGAGGGGGTCAAAATTTCGGCCAAAAACGACAGTGTTACCCCTTATGTTTTTTTTTCAGGTCAAAACTTTGACATCCGATATCTCGGCTCTGGAAGGGTCTAGAGCCTCCATTTTTGCGCGCTGGTCGAAGTCTCGTGGCCCTCTGTCAGAATCCAGAGTTTCAAGAAGATCGGAGGGGGTCAAAATTTCGGCCAAAAACGACAGTGTTACCCCCTTATGTTTTTTTTTCAGGTCAAAACTTTGACATCCGATATCTCGGCTCTGGAAGGGTCTAGAGCCTCCATTTTTGCGCGCTGGTCGAAGTCTCGTGGCCCTCTGTCAGAATCCAGAGTTTCAAGAAGATCGGAGGGGGTCAAAATTTCGGCCAAAAACGACAGTGTTACCCCTTATGTTTTTTTTCAGGTCAAAACTTTGACATCCGATATCTCGCTCTGGAAGGGTCTAGAGCCTCCATTTTTGCGCGCTGGTCGAAGTCTCGTGGCCCTCTGTCAGAATCCAGAGTTTCAAGAAGATCGGAGGGGGTCAAAATTTCGGCCAAAAACGACAGTGTTACCCCTTATGTTTTTTTTTCAGGTCAAAACTTTGACATCCAATATCTCGGCTCTGGAAGGGTCTAGAGCCTCCATTTTTGCGCGCTGGTCGAAGTCTCGTGGCCCTCTGTCAGAATCCAGAGTTTCAAGAAGATCGGAGGGGGTCAAAATTTCGGCCAAAAACGACAGTGTTACCCCTTATGTTTTTTTTCAGGTCAAAACTTTGACATCCGATATCTCGGCTCTGGAAGGGTCTAGAGCCTCCATTTTTGCGCGCTGGTCGATAGTCTCGTGGCCCTCTGTCAGAATCCAGAGTTTCAAGAAGATCGGAGGGGGTCAAAATTTCGCCAAAAACGACAGTGTTACCCCTTATGTTTTTTTTTTCAGGTCAAAACTTTGACATCCGATATCTCGGCTCTGGAAGGGTCTAGAGCCTCCATTTTTGCGCGCTGGTCGAAGTCTCGTGGCCCTCTGTCAGAATCCAGAGTTTCAAGAAGATCGGAGGGGGTCAAAATTTCGGCCAAAAACGACAGTGTTACCCCTTATGTTTTTTTTCAGGTCAAAACTGTCGTTTTTGCGCAAAAATGGAGGCTCTAGACCCTTCCAGAGCCGAGATATCGGATGTCAAAGTTTTGACCTGAAAAAAAAACATAAGGGGTAACACTGTCGTTTTTGGCCGAAATTTTGACCCCCTCCGATCTTCTTGAAACTCTGGATTCTGACAGAGGGCCACGAGACTTCGACCAGCGCGCAAAAAAGGAGGCTCTAGACCCTTCCAGAGCCGAGATATTGGATGTCAAAGTTTTGACCTGAAAAAAAAACATAAGGGGTAACACTGTCGTTTTTGGCCGAAATTTTGACCCCCTCCGATCTTCTTGAAACTCTGGATTCTGACAGAGGGCCACGAGACTTCGACCAGCGCGCAAAAATGGAGGCTCTAGACCCTTCCAGAGCCGAGATATCGGATGTCAAAGTTTTGACCTGAAAAAAAACATAAGGGGTAACACTGTCGTTTTTGGCCGAAATTTTGACCCCCTCCGATCTTCTTGAAACTCTGGATTCTGACAGAGGGCCACGAGACTTCGACCAGCGCGCAAAAATGGAGGCTCTAGACCCTTCCAGAGCCGAGATATCGGATGTCAAAGTTTTGACCTGAAAAAAAAACATAAGGGGTAACACTGTCGTTTTTGGCCGAAATTTTGACCCCCTCCGATCTTCTTGAAACTCTGGATTCTGACAGAGGGCCACGAGACTTCGACCAGCGCGCAAAAATGGAGGCTCTAGACCCTTCCAGAGCCGAGATATCGGATGTCAAAGTTTTGACCTGAAAAAAAAACATAAGGGGTAACACTGTCGTTTTTGGCCGAAATTTTGACCCCCTCCGATCTTCTTGAAACTCTGGATTCTGACAGAGGGCCACGAGACTTCGACCAGCGCGCAAAAATGGAGGCTCTAGACCCTTCCAGAGCCGAGATATCGGATGTCAAAGTTTTGACCTGAAAAAAAAAAACATAAGGGGTAACACTGTCGTTTTTGGCCGAAATTTTGACCCCCTCCGATCTTCTTGAAACTCTGGATTCTGACAGAGGGCCACGAGACTTCGACCAGC
>JBBNEX010000089.1:0-65571 GCA_038021265.1 Cyprinella venusta
TTTTTTTTTTCAGGTCCAAATTTTTGACCTTCGATATCTCGGCTCTGGAAGGGTCTAGAGCCCTCAATTTTTGCGCGTTGGTCGAAGTCTCGTGGCCCTCTGTCAGGATCCAGAGTTTCAAGAAGATCGGAGGGGGTCAAAATTTCGGCCAAAAAAAAAAATGACAGTGTTACCCCTTATGTTTTTTTTTTCAGGTCCAAATTTTGACCTTCGATATCTCGGCTCTGGAAGGGTCTAGAGCCTCAATTTTTGCGCGTTGGTCGAAGTCTCGTGGCCCTCTGTCAGGATCCAGAGTTTCAAGAAGATCGGAGGGGGTCAAAATTTCGGCCAAAAAAAAAAATGACAGTGTTACCCCTTATGTTTTTTTTTCAGGTCCAAATTTTGACCTTCGATATCTCGGCTCTGGAAGGGTCTAGAGCCTCAATTTTTGCGCGTTGGTCGAAGTCTCGTGGCCCTCTGTCAGGATCCAGAGTTTCAAGAAGATCGGAGGGGGGTCAAAATTTCGGCCAAAAAAAAAAAATGACAGTGTTAACCCCTTATGTTTTTTTTTCAGGTCCAAATTTTGACCTTCGATATCTCGGCTCTGGAAGGGTCTAGAGCCTCAATTTTTGCGCGTTGGTCGAAGTCTCGTGGCCCTCTGTCAGGATCCAGAGTTTCAAGAAGATCGGAGGGGGGTCAAAATTTCGGCCAAAAAAAAAAAATGACAGTGTTACCCCTTATGTTTTTTTTTCAGGTCCAAATTTTGACCTTCGATATCTCGGCTCTGGAAGGGTCTAGAGCCTCAATTTTTGCGCGTTGGTCGAAGTCTCGTGGCCCTCTGTCAGGATCCAGAGTTTCAAGAAGATCGGAGGGGGGTCAAAATTTCGGCCAAAAAAAAAAAATGACAGTGTTACCCCTTATGTTTTTTTTTCAGGTCCAAATTTTGACCTTCGATATCTCGGCTCTGGAAGGGTCTAGAGCCTCAATTTTTGCGCGTTGGTCGAAGTTCTCGTGGCCCTCTGTCAGGATCCAGAGTTTCAAGAAGATCGGAGGGGGTCAAAATTTCGGCCAAAAAAAAAAATGACAGTGTTACCCCCTTATGTTTTTTTTTCAGGTCCAAATTTTGACCTTCGATATCTCGGCTCTGGAAGGGTCTAGAGCCTCAATTTTTGCGCGTTGGTCGAAGTCTCGTGGCCCTCTGTCAGGATCCAGAGTTTCAAGAAGATCGGAGGGGGTCAAAATTTCGGCAAAAAAAAAAAATGACAGTGTTACCCCTTATGTTTTTTTTTCAGGTCCAAATTTTGACCTTCGATATCTCGGCTCTGGAAGGGTCTAGAGCCTCAATTTTTGCGCGTGGTCGAAGTCTCGTGGCCCTCTGTCAGGATCCAGAGTTTCAAGAAGATCGGAGGGGGTCAAAATTTCGGCCAAAAAAAAAATGACAGTGTTACCCCTTATGTTTTTTTTTCAGGTCCAAATTTTGACCTTCGATATCTCGGCTCTGGAAGGGTCTAGAGCCTCAATTTTTGCGCGTTGGTCGAAGTCTCGTGGCCCTCTGTCAGAGTCCAGAGTTTCAAGAAGATCGGAGGGGGTCAAAATTTCGGCCAAAAAAAAAATGACAGTGTTACCCCTTATGTTTTTTTTTCAGGTCCAAATTTTGACCTTCGATATCTCGGCTCTGGAAGGGTCTAGAGCCTCAATTTTTGCGCGTTGGTCGAAGTCTCGTGGCCCTCTGTCAGGATCCAGAGTTTCAAGAAGATCGGAGGGGGTCAAAATTTCGGCCAAAAAAAAAAAATGACAGTGTTACCCCTTATGTTTTTTTTTCAGGTCCAAATTTTGACCTTCGATATCTCGGCTCTGGAAGGGTCTAGAGCCTCAATTTTTGCGCGTTGGTCGAAGTCTCGTGGCCCTCTGTCAGGATCCAGAGTTTCAAGAAGATCGGAGGGGGTCAAAATTTCGGCCAAAAAAAAAAATGACAGTGTTACCCCTTATGTTTTTTTTTTCAGGTCCAAATTTTGACCTTCGATATCTCGGCTCTGGAAGGGTCTAGAGCCTCAATTTTTGCGCGTTGGTCGAAGTCTCGTGGCCCTCTGTCAGGATCCAGAGTTTCAAGAAGATCGGAGGGGGTCAAAATTTCGGCCAAAAAAAAAAATGACAGTGTTACCCCTTATGTTTTTTTTTTCAGGTCCAAATTTTGACCTTCGATATCTCGGCTCTGGAAGGGTCTAGAGCCTCAATTTTTGCGCGTTGGTCGAAGTCTCGTGGCCCTCTGTCAGGATCCAGAGTTTCAAGAAGATCGGAGGGGGTCAAAATTTCGGCCAAAAAAAAAAATGACAGTGTTACCCCTTATGTTTTTTTTTTCAGGTCCAAATTTTGACCTTCGATATCTCGGCTCTGGAAGGGTCTAGAGCCTCCAATTTTTGCGCGTTGGTCGAAGTCTCGTGGCCCTCTGTCAGGATCCAGAGTTTCAAGAAGATCGGAGGGGGTCAAAATTTCGGCCAAAAAAAAAAATGACAGTGTTACCCCTTATGTTTTTTTTTCAGGTCCAAATTTTGACCTTCGATATCTCGGCTCTGGAAGGGTCTAGAGCCTCAATTTTTTGCGCGTTGGTCGAAGTCTCGTGGCCCTCTGTCAGGATCCAGAGTTTCAAGAAGATCGGAGGGGGTCAAAATTTCGGCCAAAAAAAAAAAATGACAGTGTTACCCCTTATGTTTTTTTTTCAGGTCCAAATTTTGACCTTCGATATCTCGGCTCTGGAAGGGTCTAGAGCCTCAATTTTTTGCGCGTTGGTCGAAGTCTCGTGGCCCTCTGTCAGGATCCAGAGTTTCAAGAAGATCGGAGGGGGTCAAATTTCGGCCAAAAAAAAAAATGACAGTGTTACCCCTTATGTTTTTTTTTCAGGTCCAAATTTTGACCTTCGATATCTCGGCTCTGGAAGGGTCTAGAGCCTCAATTTTTGCGCGTTGGTCGAAGTCTCGTGGCCCTCTGTCAGGATCCAGAGTTTCAAGAAGATCGGAGGGGGGTCAAATTTCGGCCAAAAAAAAAAATGACAGTGTTACCCCTTATGTTTTTTTTCAGGTCAAATTTTGACCTTCGATATCTCGGCTCTGGAAGGGTCTAGAGCCTCAATTTTTGCGCGTTGGTCGAAGTCTCGTGGCCCTCTGTCAGGATCCAGAGTTTCAAGAAGATCGGAGGGGGTCAAATTTCGGCCAAAAAAAAAAAATGACAGTGTTACCCCTTATGTTTTTTTTTTCAGGTCCAAATTTTGACCTTCGATATCTCGGCTCTGGAAGGGTCTAGAGCCTCAATTTTTGCGCGTTGGTCGAAGTCTCGTGGCCCTCTGTCAGGATCCAGAGTTTCAAGAAGATCGGAGGGGGTCAAAATTTCGGCCAAAAAAAAAAATGACAGTGTTACCCCTTATGTTTTTTTTTCAGGTCCAAATTTTGACCTTCGATATCTCGGCTCTGGAAGGGTCTAGAGCCTCAATTTTTGCGCGTTGGTCGAAGTCTCGTGGCCCTCTGTCAGGATCCAGAGTTTCAAGAAGATCGGAGGGGGTCAAATTTCGGCCAAAAAAAAAAATGACAGTGTTACCCCTTATGTTTTTTTTTCAGGTCCAAATTTTGACCTTCGATATCTCGGCTCTGGAAGGGTCTAGAGCCTCAATTTTGCGCGTTGGTCGAAGTCTCGTGGCCCTCTGTCAGGATCCAGAGTTTCAAGAAGATCGGAGGGGGTCAAAATTTCGGCCAAAAAAAAAAATGACAGTGTTACCCCTTATGTTTTTTTTTCAGGTCCAAATTTTGACCTTCGATATCTCGGCTCTGGAAGGGTCTAGAGCCTCAATTTTTGCGCGTGGTCGAAGTCTCGTGGCCCTCTGTCAGGATCCAGAGTTTCAAGAAGATCGGAGGGGGGTCAAAATTTCGGCCAAAAAAAAAAAATGACAGTGTTACCCCTTATGTTTTTTTTCAGGTCCAAATTTTGACCTTCGATATCTCGGCTCTGGAAGGGTCTAGAGCCTCAATTTTTGCGCGTTGGTCGAAGTCTCGTGGCCCTCTGTCAGATCCAGAGTTTCAAGAAGATCGAGGGGGTCAAAATTTCGGCCAAAAAAAAAAAATGACAGTGTTACCCCTTATGTTTTTTTTTCAGGTCCAAATTTTGACCTTCGATATCTCGGCTCTGGAAGGGTCTAGAGCCTCAATTTTTGCGCGTTGGTCGAAGTCTCGTGGCCCTCTGTCAGGATCCAGAGTTTCAAGAAGATCGGAGGGGGTCAAAATTTCGGCCAAAAAAAAAAAATGACAGTGTTACCCCTTATGTTTTTTTTTTCAGGTCCAAATTTTGACCTTCGATATCTCGGCTCTGGAAGGGTCTAGAGCCTCAATTTTTGCGCGTTGGTCGAAGTCTCGTGGCCCTCTGTCAGGATCCAGAGTTTCAAGAAGATCGGAGGGGGTCAAAATTTCGGCCAAAAAAAAAATGACAGTGTTACCCCTTATGTTTTTTTTCAGGTCCAAATTTTGACCTTCGATATCTCGGCTCTGGAAGGGTCTAGAGCCTCAATTTTTGCGCGTTGGTCGAAGTCTCGTGGCCCTCTGTCAGGATCCAGAGTTTCAAGAAGATCGGAGGGGGTCAAAATTTCGGCCAAAAAAAAAAATGACAGTGTTACCCCTTATGTTTTTTTTTCAGGTCCAAATTTTGACCTTCGATATCTCGGCTCTGGAAGGGTCTAGAGCCTCAATTTTTGCGCGTTGGTCGAAGTCTCGTGGCCCTCTGTCAGGATCCAGAGTTTCAAGAAGATCGGAGGGGGTCAAAATTTCGGCCAAAAAAAAAAATGACAGTGTTACCCCTTATGTTTTTTTTTTCAGGTCCAAATTTTGACCTTCGATATCTCGGCTCTGGAAGGGTCTAGAGCCTCAATTTTTGCGCGTTGGTCGAAGTCTCGTGGCCCTCTGTCAGGATCCAGAGTTTCAAGAAGATCGGAGGGGGTCAAAATTTCGGCCAAAAAAAAAATGACAGTGTTACCCCTTATGTTTTTTTCAGGTCCAAATTTTGACCTTCGATATCTCGGCTCTGGAAGGGTCTAGAGCCTCAATTTTTGCGCGTTGGTCGAAGTCTCGTGGCCCTCTGTCAGGATCCAGAGTTTCAAGAAGATCGGAGGGGGTCAAAATTTCGGCCAAAAAAAAAAAAATGACAGTGTTACCCCTTATGTTTTTTTTTCAGGTCCAAATTTTGACCTTCGATATCTCGGCTCTGGAAGGGTCTAGAGCCTCAATTTTTGCGCGTTGGTCGAAGTCTCGTGGCCCTCTGTCAGGATCCAGAGTTTCAAGAAGATCGGAGGGGGTCAAAATTTCGGCCAAAAAAAAAATGACAGTGTTACCCCTTATGTTTTTTTTTCAGGTCCAAATTTTGACCTTCGATATCTCGGCTCTGGAAGGGTCTAGAGCCTCAATTTTTGCGCGTTGGTCGAAGTCTCGTGGCCCTCTGTCAGGATCCAGAGTTTCAAGAAGATCGGAGGGGGTCAAAATTTCGGCAAAAAAAAAAAATGACAGTGTTACCCCTTATGTTTTTTTTCAGGTCCAAATTTTGACCTTCGATATCTCGGCTCTGGAAGGGTCTAGAGCCTCAATTTTTTGCGCGTTGGTCGAAGTCTCGTGGCCCTCTGTCAGGATCCAGAGTTTCAAGAAGATCGGAGGGGGTCAAAATTTCGGCCAAAAAAAAAAATGACAGTGTTACCCCTTATGTTTTTTTTTCAGGTCCAAATTTTGACCTTCGATATCTCGGCTCTGGAAGGGTCTAGAGCCTCAATTTTTGCGCGTTGGTCGAAGTCTCGTGGCCCTCTGTCAGGATCCAGAGTTTCAAGAAGATCGGAGGGGGTCAAAATTTCGGCAAAAAAAAAAATGACAGTGTTACCCCTTATGTTTTTTTTTCAGGTCCAAATTTGACCTTCGATATCTCGGCTCTGGAAGGGTCTAGAGCCTCAATTTTTGCGCGTTGGTCGAAGTCTCGTGGCCCTCTGTCAGGATCCAGAGTTTCAAGAAGATCGGAGGGGGTCAAAATTTCGGCAAAAAAAAAAAAATGACAGTGTTACCCCTTATGTTTTTTTTCAGGTCCAAATTTTGACCTTCGATATCTCGGCTCTGGAAGGGTCTAGAGCCTCAATTTTTGCGCGTTGGTCGAAGTCTCGTGGCCCTCTGTCAGGATCCAGAGTTTCAAGAAGATCGGAGGGGGTCAAAATTTCGGCCAAAAAAAAAATGACAGTGTTACCCCTTATGTTTTTTTTCAGGTCCAAATTTTGACCTTCGATATCTCGGCTCTGGAAGGGTCTAGAGCCTCAATTTTTGCGCGTTGGTCGAAGTCTCGTGGCCCTCTGTCAGGATCCAGAGTTTCAAGAAGATCGGAGGGGGTCAAAATTTCGGCCAAAAAAAAAAATGACAGTGTTACCCCTTATGTTTTTTTTTCAGGTCCAAATTTTGACCTTCGATATCTCGGCTCTGGAAGGGTCTAGAGCCTCAATTTTTGCGCGTTGGTCGAAGTCTCGTGGCCCTCTGTCAGGATCCAGAGTTTCAAGAAGATCGGAGGGGGTCAAAATTTCGGCCAAAAAAAAAAATGACAGTGTTACCCCTTATGTTTTTTTTTCAGGTCCAAATTTTGACCTTCGATATCTCGGCTCTGGAAGGGTCTAGAGCCTCAATTTTTGCGCGTTGGTCGAAGTCTCGTGGCCCTCTGTCAGGATCCAGAGTTTCAAGAAGATCGGAGGGGGTCAAAATTTCGGCCAAAAAAAAAAATGACAGTGTTACCCCTTATGTTTTTTTTTCAGGTCCAAATTTTGACCTTCGATATCTCGGCTCTGGAAGGGTCTAGAGCCTCAATTTTTGCGCGTTGGTCGAAGTCTCGTGGCCCTCTGTCAGGATCCAGAGTTTCAAGAAGATCGGAGGGGGTCAAAATTTCGGCCAAAAAAAAAAAATGACAGTGTTACCCCTTATGTTTTTTTTTCAGGTCCAAATTTTGACCTTCGATATCTCGGCTCTGGAAGGGTCTAGAGCCTCAATTTTTGCGCGTTGGTCGAAGTCTCGTGGCCCCTCATGTCAGGATCCAGAGTTTCAAGAAGATCGGAGGGGGTCAAAATTTCGGCCAAAAAAAAAAATGACAGTGTTACCCTTATGTTTTTTTTTCAGGTCCAAATTTTGACCTTCGATATCTCGGCTCTGGAAGGGTCTAGAGCCTCAATTTTTGCGCGTTGGTCGAAGTCTCGTGGCCCTCTGTCAGGATCCAGAGTTTCAAGAAGATCGGAGGGGGTCAAAATTTCGGCCAAAAAAAAAAAATGACAGTGTTACCCCTTATGTTTTTTTTTCAGGTCCAAATTTTGACCTTCGATATCTCGGCTCTGGAAGGGTCTAGAGCCTCAATTTTTGCGCGTTGTCGAAGTCTCGTGGCCCTCTGTCAGGATCCAGAGTTTCAAGAAGATCGGAGGGGGTCAAAATTTCGGCCAAAAAAAAATGACAGTGTTACCCCTTATGTTTTTTTTTCAGGTCCAAATTTTGACCTTCGATATCTCGGCTCTGGAAGGGTCTAGAGCCTCAATTTTTGCGCGTTGGTCGAAGTCTCGTGGCCCTCTGTCAGGATCCAGAGTTTCAAGAAGATCGGAGGGGGTCAAAATTTCGGCCAAAAAAAAAAAAATGACAGTGTTACCCCTTATGTTTTTTTTTCAGGTCCAAATTTTGACCTTCGATATCTCGGCTCTGGAAGGGTCTAGAGCCTCAATTTTTGCGCGTTGGTCGAAGTCTCGTGGCCCTCTGTCAGGATCCAGAGTTTCAAGAAGATCGGAGGGGGTCAAAATTTCGGCCAAAAAAAAAAAATGACAGTGTTACCCCTTATGTTTTTTTTTCAGGTCCAAATTTTGACCTTCGATATCTCGGCTCTGGAAGGGTCTAGAGCCTCAATTTTTGCGCGTTGGTCGAAGTCTCGTGGCCCTCTGTCAGGATCCAGAGTTTCAAGAAGATCGGAGGGGGTCAAAATTTCGGCCAAAAAAAAAATGACAGTGTTACCCCTTATGTTTTTTTTCAGGTCCAAATTTTGACCTTCGATATCTCGGCTCTGGAAGGGTCTAGAGCCTCAATTTTTGCGCGTTGGTCGAAGTCTCGTGGCCCTCTGTCAGGATCCAGAGTTTCAAGAAGATCGGAGGGGGTCAAAATTTCGGCCAAAAAAAAAAAATGACAGTGTTACCCCTTATGTTTTTTTTTCAGGTCCAAATTTTGACCTTCGATATCTCGGCTCTGGAAGGGTCTAGAGCCTCAATTTTTGCGCGTTGGTCGAAGTCTCGTGGCCCTCTGTCAGGATCCAGAGTTTCAAGAAGATCGGAGGGGGTCAAAATTTCGGCCAAAAAAAAAAAATGACAGTGTTACCCCTTATGTTTTTTTTTTTTCAGGTCCAAATTTTGACCTTCGATATCTCGGCTCTGGAAGGGTCTAGAGCCTCAATTTTTGCGCGTTGGTCGAAGTCCTCGTGGCCCTCTGTCAGGATCCAGAGTTTCAGAAGATCGGAGGGGGTCAAAATTTCGGCCAAAAAAAAAATGACAGTGTTACCCCTTATGTTTTTTTTTCAGGTCCAAATTTTGACCTTCGATATCTCGGCTCTGGAAGGGTCTAGAGCCTCAATTTTTGCGCGATTGGGTCGAAGTCTCGTGGCCCTCTGTCAGGATCCAGAGTTTCAAGAAGATCGGAGGGGGTCAAAATTTCGGCCAAAAAAAAAAAATGACAGTGTTACCCCTTATGTTTTTTTTTCAGGTCCAAATTTTGACCTTCGATATCTCGGCTCTGAAGGGTCTAGAGCCTCATTTTTGCGCGCTGGTCGAAGTCTCGTGGCCCTCTGTCAGGATCCAGAGTTTCAAGAAGATCGGAGGGGGTCAAAATTTCGGCAAAAAAAAAAAATGACAGTGTTACCCCTTATGTTTTTTTTTCAGGTCCAAATTTTGACCTTCGATATCTCGGCTCTGGAAGGGTCTAGAGCCTCAATTTTTGCGCGTTGGTCGAAGTCTCGTGGCCCTCTGTCAGGATCCAGAGTTTCAAGAAGATCGGAGGGGGTCAAAATTTCGGCCAAAAAAAAAAAATGACAGTGTTACCCCTTATGTTTTTTTTTCAGGTCCAAATTTTGACCTTCGATATCTCGGCTCTGGAAGGGTCTAGAGCCTCAATTTTTGCGCGTTGGTCGAAGTCTCGTGGCCCTCTGTCAGGATCCAGAGTTTCAAGAAGATCGGAGGGGGTCAAAATTTCGGCCAAAAAAAAAAATGACAGTGTTACCCCTTATGTTTTTTTTTTTCAGGTCCAAATTTTGACCTTCGATATCTCGGCTCTGGAAGGGTCTAGAGCCTCAATTTTTGCGCGTTGGTCGAAGTCTCGTGGCCCTCTGTCAGGATCCAGAGTTTCAAGAAGATCGGAGGGGGGTCAAAATTTCGGCCAAAAAAAAAAATGACAGTGTTACCCCTTATGTTTTTTTTTTCAGGTCCAAATTTTGACCTTCGATATCTCGGCTCTGGAAGGGTCTAGAGCCTCAATTTTTGCGCGTTGGTCGAAGTCTCGTGGCCCTCTGTCAGGATCCAGAGTTTCAAGAAGATCGGAGGGGGTCAAAATTTCGGCAAAAAAAAAAAATGACAGTGTTACCCCTTATGTTTTTTTTTCAGGTCCAAATTTTGACCTTCGATATCTCGGCTCTGGAAGGGTCTAGAGCCTCAATTTTTGCGCGTTGGTCGAAGTCTCGTGGCCCTCTGTCAGGATCCAGAGTTTCAAGAAGATCGGAGGGGTCAAAATTTCGGCCAAAAAAAAAAAAATGACAGTGTTACCCCTTATGTTTTTTTTTCAGGTCCAAATTTTGACCTTCGATATCTCGGCTCTGGAAGGGTCTAGAGCCTCAATTTTTGCGCGTTGGTCGAAGTCTCGTGGCCCTCTGTCAGGATCCAGAGTTTCAAGAAGATCGGAGGGGGTCAAAATTTCGGCCAAAAAAAAAAAATGACAGTGTTACCCCTTATGTTTTTTTTTTCAGGTCCAAATTTTGACCTTCGATATCTCGGCTCTGGAAGGGTCTAGAGCCTCAATTTTTGCGCGTTGGTCGAAGTCTCGTGGCCCTCTGTCAGGATCCAGAGTTTCAAGAAGATCGGAGGGGGTCAAAATTTCGGCCAAAAAAAAAAAATGACAGTGTTACCCCTTATGTTTTTTTTTTCAGGTCCAAATTTTGACCTTCGATATCTCGGCTCTGGAAGGGTCTAGAGCCTCAATTTTTGCGCGTTGGTCGAAGTCTCGTGGCCCTCTGTCAGGATCCAGAGTTTCAAGAAGATCGGAGGGGGTCAAAATTTCGGCCAAAAAAAAAAAAATGACAGTGTTACCCCTTATGTTTTTTTTTCAGGTCCAAATTTTGACCTTCGATATCTCGGCTCTGGAAGGGTCTAGAGCCTCAATTTTTGCGCGTTGGTCGAAGTCTCGTGGCCCTCTGTCAGGATCCAGAGTTTCAAGAAGATCGGAGGGGGTCAAAATTTCGGCCAAAAAAAAAAATGAGTGTTACCCCTTATGTTTTTTTTTCAGGTCCAAATTTTGACCTTCGATATCTCTGCTCTGGAAGGGTCTAGAGCCTCAATTTTTGCGCGTTGGTCGAAGTCTCGTGGCCCTCTGTCAGGATCCAGAGTTTCAAGAAGATCGGAGGGGGTCAAAATTTCGGCCAAAAAAAAAAAATGACAGTGTTACCCCTTATGTTTTTTTTTCAGGTCCAAATTTTGACCTTCGATATCTCGGCTCTGGAAGGGTCTAGAGCCTCAATTTTTGCGCGTTGGTCGAAGTCTCGTGGCCCTCTGTCAGGATCCAGAGTTTCAAGAAGATCGGAGGGGGTCAAAATTTCGGCCAAAAAAAAAAAATGACAGTGTTACCCCTTATGTTTTTTTTTCAGGTCCAAATTTTGACCTTCGATATCTCGGCTCTGGAAGGGTCTAGAGCCTCAATTTTTGCGCGTTGGTCGAAGTCTCGTGGCCCTCTGTCAGGATCCAGAGTTTCAAGAAGATCGGAGGGGGTCAAAATTTCGGCCAAAAAAAAAAAAATGACAGTGTTACCCCTTATGTTTTTTTTTCAGGTCCAAATTTTGACCTTCGATATCTCGGCTCTGGAAGGGTCTAGAGCCTCCATTTTTGCGCGCTGGTCGAAGTCTCGTGGCCCTCTGTCAGAGTCCAGAGTTTCAAGAAGATCGGAGGGGGTCAAAATTTCGGCCAAAAAAAAAAAATGACAGTGTTACCCCTTATGTTTTTTTTTCAGGTCCAAATTTTGACCTTCGATATCTCGGCTCTGGAAGGGTCTAGAGCCTCAATTTTTGCGCGTTGGTCGAAGTCTCGTGGCCCTCTGTCAGGATCCAGAGTTTCAAGAAGATCGGAGGGGGTCAAAATTTCGGCCAAAAACAAAATGACAGTGTTACCCCTTATGTTTTTTTTTCAGGTCCAAATTTTGACCTTCGATATCTCGGCTCTGGAAGGGTCTAGAGCCTCAATTTTTGTGCGTTGGTCGAAGTCTCGTGGCCCTCTGTCAGGATCCAGAGTTTCAAGAAGATCGGAGGGGGTCAAAATTTCGGCCAAAAAAAAAAAAATGACAGTGTTACCCCTTATGTTTTTTTTTCAGGTCCAAATTTTGACCTTCGATATCTCGGCTCTGGAAGGGTCTAGAGCCTCAATTTTTGCGCGTTGGTCGAAGTCTCGTGGCCCTCTGTCAGGATCCAGAGTTTCAAGAAGATCGGAGGGGGTCAAAATTTCGGCCAAAAAAAAAAAAATGACAGTGTTACCCCTTATGTTTTTTTTTTCAGGTCCAAATTTTGACCTTCGATATCTCGGCTCTGGGAGGATCTAGAGCCTCAATTTTTGCGCGTTGGTCGAAGTCTCGTGGCCCTCTGTCAGGATCCAGAGTTTCAAGAAGATCGGAGGGGGTCAAAATTTCGGCCAAAAAAAAAAAATGACAGTGTTACCCCTTATGTTTTTTTTTCAGGTCCAAATTTTGACCTTCAATATCTCGGCTCTGGAAGGGTCTAGAGCCTCAATTTTTGCGCGTTGGTCAAAGTCTCGTGGCCCTCTGTCAGGATCCAGAGTTTCAAGAAGTTCGGAGGGGGTCAAAATTTCGGCCAAAAAAAAAAATGACAGTGTTACCCCTTATGTTTTTTTTTCAGGTCCAAATTTTGACCTTCGATATCTCGGCTCTGGAAGGGTCTAGAGCCTCAATTTTTGCGCGTTGGTCGAAGTCTCGTGGCC
The DNA here is from genome assembly GCA_038021265.1 of Cyprinella venusta. NCBI lineage: Eukaryota > Metazoa > Chordata > Actinopteri > Cypriniformes > Leuciscidae > Cyprinella > Cyprinella venusta. The sequence continues at coordinate 12,233 of JBBNEX010000089.1, forward strand.
CTCTGTCAGGATCCAGAGTTTCAAGAAGATCGGAGGGGGTCAAAATTTCGGCCAAAAAAAAAAAATGACAGTGTTACCCCTTATGTTTTTTTTTCAGGTCCAAATTTTGACCTTCGATATCTCGGCTCTGGAAGGGTCTAGAGCCTCCATTTTTGCGCGCTGGTCGAAGTCTCGTGGCCCTCTGTCAGAGTCCAGAGTTTCAAGAAGATCGGAGGGGGTCAAAATTTCGGCCAAAAAAAAAAATGACAGTGTTACCCCTTATGTTTTTTTTTCAGGTCCAAATTTTGACCTTCGATATCTCGGCTCTGGAAGGGTCTAGAGCCTCAATTTTTGCGCGTTGGTCGAAGTCTCGTGGCCCTCTGTCAGGATCCAGAGTTTCAAGAAGATCGGAGGGGGTCAAAATTTCGGCCAAAAAAAAAAATGACAGTGTTACCCCTTATGTTTTTTTTTCAGGTCCAAATTTTGACCTTCGATATCTCGGCTCTGGAAGGGTCTAGAGCCTCAATTTTTGCGCGTTGGTCGAAGTCTCGTGGCCCTCTGTCAGGATCCAGAGTTTCAAGAAGATCGGAGGGGGTCAAAATTTCGGCCAAAAAAAAAAAAAATGACAGTGTTACCCCTTATGTTTTTTTTTCAGGTCCAAATTTTGACCTTCGATATCTCGGCTCTGGAAGGGTCTAGAGCCTCAATTTTTGCGCGTTGGTCGAAGTCTCGTGGCCCTCTGTCAGGATCCAGAGTTTCAAGAAGATCGGAGGGGGTCAAAATTTCGGCCAAAAAAAAAAAATGACAGTGTTACCCCTTATGTTTTTTTTTCAGGTCCAAATTTTGACCTTCGATATCTCGGCTCTGGAAGGGTCTAGAGCCTCAATTTTTGCGCGTTGGTCGAAGTCTCGTGGCCCTCTGTCAGGATCCAGAGTTTCAAGAAGATCGAAGGGGGTCAAAATTTCAGCCAAAAAAAAATGACAGTGTTACCCCTTATGTTTTTTTTTCAGGTCCAAATTTTGACCTTCGATATCTCGGCTCTGGAAGGGTCTAGAGCCTCCATTTTTGCGCGTTGGTCGAAGTCTCGTGGCCCTCTGTCAGGATCCAGAGTTTCAAGAAGATCGGAGGGGGTCAAAATTTCGGCCAAAAAAAAAAATGACAGTGTTACCCCTTATGTTTTTTTTTCAGGTCCAAATTTTGACCTTCGATATCTCGGCTCTGGAAGGGTCTAGAGCCTCAATTTTTGCGCGTTGGTCGAAGTCTCGTGGCCCTCTGTCAGGATCCAGAGTTTCAAGAAGATCGGAGGGGGTCAAAATTTCGGCCAAAAAAAAAAAAATGACAGTGTTACCCCTTATGTTTTTTTTTCAGGTCCAAATTTTGACCTTCGATATCTCGGCTCTGGAAGGGTCTAGAGCCTCAATTTTTGCGCGTTGGTCGAAGTCTCGTGGCCCTCTGTCAGGATCCAGAGTTTCAAGAAGATCGGAGGGGGTCAAAATTTCGGCCAAAAAAAAAAAAAAATGACAGTGTTACCCCTTATGTTTTTTTTTCAGGTCCAAATTTTGACCTTCGATATCTCGGCTCTGGAAGGGTCTAGAGCCTCCATTTTTGCGCGCTGGTCGAAGTCTCGTGGCCCTCTGTCAGAGTCCAGAGTTTCAAGAAGATCGGAGGGGGTCAAAATTTCGGCCAAAAAAAAAAAATGACAGTGTTACCCCTTATGTTTTTTTTTCAGGTCCAAATTTTGACCTTCGATATCTCGGCTCTGGAAGGGTCTAGAGCCTCAATTTTTGCGCGTTGGTCGAAGTCTCGTGGCCCTCTGTCAGGATCCAGAGTTTCAAGAAGATCGGAGGGGGTCAAAATTTCGGCCAAAAACAAAATGACAGTGTTACCCCTTATGTTTTTTTTTCAGGTCCAAATTTTGACCTTCGATATCTCGGCTCTGGAAGGGTCTAGAGCCTCAATTTTTGTGCGTTGGTCGAAGTCTCGTGGCCCTCTGTCAGGATCCAGAGTTTCAAGAAGATCGGAGGGGGTCAAAATTTCGGCCAAAAAAAAAAATGACAGTGTTACCCCTTATGTTTTTTTTTCAGGTCCAAATTTTGACCTTCGATATCTCGGCTCTGGAAGGGTCTAGAGCCTCAATTTTTGCGCGTTGGTCGAAGTCTCGTGGCCCTCTGTCAGGATCCAGAGTTTCAAGAAGATCGGAGGGGGTCAAAATTTCGGCCAAAAAAAAAAAAATGACAGTGTTACCCCTTATGTTTTTTTTTCAGGTCCAAATTTTGACCTTCGATATCTCGGCTCTGGGAGGATCTAGAGCCTCAATTTTTGCGCGTTGGTCGAAGTCTCGTGGCCCTCTGTCAGGATCCAGAGTTTCAAGAAGATCGGAGGGGGTCAAAATTTCGGCCAAAAAAAAAAATGACAGTGTTACCCCTTATGTTTTTTTTTCAGGTCCAAATTTTGACCTTCAATATCTCGGCTCTGGAAGGGTCTAGAGCCTCAATTTTTGCGCGTTGGTCAAAGTCTCGTGGCCCTCTGTCAGGATCCAGAGTTTCAAGAAGTTCGGAGGGGGTCAAAATTTCGGCCAAAAAAAAAAATGACAGTGTTACCCCTTATGTTTTTTTTTCAGGTCCAAATTTTGACCTTCGATATCTCGGCTCTGGAAGGGTCTAGAGCCTCAATTTTTGCGCGTTGGTCGAAGTCTCGTGGCCCTCTGTCAGGATCCAGAGTTTCAAGAAGATCGGAGGGGGTCAAAATTTCGGCCAAAAAAAAAAAATGACAGTGTTACCCCTTATGTTTTTTTTTCAGGTCCAAATTTTGACCTTCGATATCTCGGCTCTGGAAGGGTCTAGAGCCTCCATTTTTGCGCGCTGGTCGAAGTCTCGTGGCCCTCTGTCAGAGTCCAGAGTTTCAAGAAGATCGGAGGGGGTCAAAATTTCGGCCAAAAAAAAAAATGACAGTGTTACCCCTTATGTTTTTTTTTCAGGTCCAAATTTTGACCTTCGATATCTCGGCTCTGGAAGGGTCTAGAGCCTCAATTTTTGCGCGTTGGTCGAAGTCTCGTGGCCCTCTGTCAGGATCCAGAGTTTCAAGAAGATCGGAGGGGGTCAAAATTTCGGCCAAAAAAAAAAATGACAGTGTTACCCCTTATGTTTTTTTTTCAGGTCCAAATTTTGACCTTCGATATCTCGGCTCTGGAAGGGTCTAGAGCCTCAATTTTTGCGCGTTGGTCGAAGTCTCGTGGCCCTCTGTCAGGATCCAGAGTTTCAAGAAGATCGGAGGGGGTCAAAATTTCGGCCAAAAAAAAAAAAAATGACAGTGTTACCCCTTATGTTTTTTTTTCAGGTCCAAATTTTGACCTTCGATATCTCGGCTCTGGAAGGGTCTAGAGCCTCAATTTTTGCGCGTTGGTCGAAGTCTCGTGGCCCTCTGTCAGGATCCAGAGTTTCAAGAAGATCGGAGGGGGTCAAAATTTCGGCCAAAAAAAAAAATGACAGTGTTACCCCTTATGTTTTTTTTTCAGGTCCAAATTTTGACCTTCGATATCTCGGCTCTGGAAGGGTCTAGAGCCTCAATTTTTGCGCGTTGGTCGAAGTCTCGTGGCCCTCTGTCAGGATCCAGAGTTTCAAGAAGATCGAAGGGGGTCAAAATTTCGGCCAAAAAAAAAATGACAGTGTTACCCCTTATGTTTTTTTTTCAGGTCCAAATTTTGACCTTCGATATCTCGGCTCTGGAAGGGTCTAGAGCCTCCATTTTTGCGCGCTGGTCGAAGTCTCGTGGCCCTCTGTCAGAGTCCAGAGTTTCAAGAAGATCGGAGGGGGTCAAACTTTCGGCCAAAAAAAAAAAATGACAGTGTTACCCCTTATGTTTTTTTTTTCAGGTCCAAATTTTGACCTTCGATATCTCGGCTCTGGAAGGGTCTAGAGCCTCAATTTTTGCGCGTTGGTCGAAGTCTCGTGGCCCTCTGTCAGGATCCAGAGTTTCAAGAAGATCGGAGGGGGTCAAAAATTCGGCCAAAAAAAAAATGACAGTGTTACCCCTTATGTTTTTTTTTCAGGTCCAAATTTTGACCTTCGATATCTCGGCTCTGGAAGGGTCTAGAGCCTCAATTTTTGCGCGTTGGTCGAAGTCTCGTGGCTCTCTGTCAGAATCCAGAGTTTCAAGAAGATCGGAGGGGGTCAAAATTTCGGCCAAAAAAAAAAAAATGACAGTGTTACCCCTTATGTTTTTTTTTCAGGTCCAAATTTTGACCTTCGATATCTCGGCTCTGGAAGGGTCTAGAGCCTCCATTTTTGCGCGCTGGTCGAAGTCTCGTGGCCCTCTGTCAGAGTCCAGAGTTTCAAGAAGATCGGAGGGGGTCAAAATTTCGGCCAAAAAAAAAAAATGGCAGTGTTACCCCTTATGTTTTTTTTTCAGGTCCAAATTTTGACCTTCGATATCTCGGCTCTGGAAGGGTCTAGAGCCTCAATTTTTGCGCGTTGGCCGAAGTCTCGTGGCCCTCTGTCAGGATCCAGAGTTTCAAGAAGATCGGAGGGGGTCAAAATTTCGGCCAAAAAAAAAAAATGACAGTGTTACCCCTTATGTTTTTTTTTCAGGTCCAAATTTTGACCTTCGATATCTCGGCTCTGGAAGGGTCTAGAGCCTCAATTTTTGCGCGTTGGTCGAAGTCTCGTGGCTCTATGTCAGAATCCAGAGTTTCAAGAAGATCGGAGGGGGTCAAAATTTCGGCCAAAAAAAAAATGACAGTGTTACCCCTTATGTTTTTTTTTCAGGTCCAAATTTTGACCTTCGATATCTCGGCTCTGGAAGGGTCTAGAGCCTCAATTTTTGCGCGTTGGTCGAAGTCTCGTGGCCCTCTGTCAGGATCCAGAGTTTCAAGAAGATCGGAGGGGGTCAAAATTTCGGCCAAAAAAAAAAATGACAGTGTTACCCCTTATGTTTTTTTTTCAGGTCCAAATTTTGACCTTCGATATCTCGGCTCTGGAAGGGTCTAGAGCCTCAATTTTTGCGCGTTGGTCGAAGTCTCGTGGCCCTCTGTCAGGATCCAGAGTTTCAAGAAGATCGGAGGGGGTCAAAACTTCGGCCAAAAAAAAAAATGACAGTGTTACCCCTTATGTTTTTTTTTTCAGGTCCAAATTTTGACCTTCGATATCTCGGCTCTGGAAGGGTCTAGAGCCTCAATTTTTGCGCGTTGGTCGAAGTCTCGTGGCCCTCTGTCAGGATCCAGAGTTTCAAGAAGATCGGAGGGGGTCAAAATTTCAGCCAAAAAAAAAAAATGACAGTGTTACCCCTTATGTTTTTTTTTCAGGTCCAAATTTTGACCTTCCATATCTCGGCTCTGGAAGGGTCTAGAGCCTCAATTTTTGCGCGTTGGTCGAAGTCTCGTGGCCCTCTGTTAGGTTACAGAGTTTCAAGAAGATCGGAGGGGGTCAAAATTTCGGCCAAAAAAAAAATGACTTTGTTACCCCTTATGTTTTTTTTTTCAGGTCCAAATTTTGACCTTCGATATCTCGGCTCTGGAAGTGTCTAGAGCCTCAATTTTTGCGCGTTGGTCGAAGTCTCGTGGCCCTCTGTCAGGATCCAGAGTTTCAAGAAGATCGGAGGGGGTCAAAATTTCGGCCAAAAAAAAAAATGACAGTGTTACCCCTTATGTTTTTTTTTCAGGTCCAAATTTTGACCTTCGATATCTCGGCTCTGGAAGGGTCTAGAGCCTCAATTTTTGCGCGTTGGTCGAAGTCTCGTGGCCCTCTGTCAGGATCCAGAGTTTCAAGAAGATCGGAGGGGGTCAAAATTTCGGCCAAAAAAAAAAATGACAGTGTTACCCCTTATGTTTTTTTTTCAGGTCCAAATTTTGACCTTCGATATCTCGGCTCTGGAAGGATCTAGAGCCTCAATTTTTGCGCGTTGGTCGAAGTCTCGTGGCCCTCTGTCAGGATCCAGAGTTTCAAGAAGATCGGAGGGGGTCAAAATTTCGGCCAAAAAAAAAAAATGACAATGTTACCCCTTATGTTTTTTTTTCAGGTCCAAATTTTGACCTTCAATATCTCGGCTCTGGAAGGGTCTAGAGCCTCAATTTTTGCGCGTTGGTCAAAGTCTCGTGGCCCTCTGTCAGGATCCAGAGTTTCAAGAAGTTCGGAGGGGGTCAAAATTTCGGCCAAAAAAAAAATGACAGTGTTACCCCTTATGTTTTTTTTTCAGGTCCAAATTTTGACCTTCGATATCTCGGCTCTGGAAGGGTCTAGAGCCTCAATTTTTGCGCGTTGGTCGAAGTCTCGTGGCCCTCTGTCAGGATCCAGAGTTTCAAGAAGATCGGAGGGGGTCAAAATTTCGGCCAAAAAAAAAATGACAGTGTTACCCCTTATGTTTTTTTTTCAGGTCCAAATTTTGACCTTCGATATCTCGGCTCTGGAAGGGTCTAGAGCCTCCATTTTTGCGCGCTGGTCGAAGTCTCGTGGCCCTCTGTCAGAGTCCAGAGTTTCAAGAAGATCGGAGGGGGTCAAAATTTCGGCCAAAAAAAAAAAATGACAGTGTTACCCCTTATGTTTTTTTTTCAGGTCCAAATTTTGACCTTCGATATCTCGGCTCTGGAAGGGTCTAGAGCCTCAATTTTTGCGCGTTGGTCGAAGTCTCGTGGCCCTCTGTCAGGATCCAGAGTTTCAAGAAGATCGGAGGGGGTCAAAATTTCGGCCAAAAAAAAAAATGACAGTGTTACCCCTTATGTTTTTTTTTCAGGTCCAAATTTTGACCTTCGATATCTCGGCTCTGGAAGGGTCTAGAGCCTCAATTTTTGCGCGTTGGTCGAAGTCTCGTGGCCCTCTGTCAGGATCCAGAGTTTCAAGAAGATCGGAGGGGGTCAAAATTTCGGCCAAAAAAAAAATGACAGTGTTACCCCTTATGTTTTTTTTTCAGGTCCAAATTTTGACCTTCGATATCTCGGCTCTGGAAGGGTCTAGAGCCTCCATTTTTGCGCGCTGGTCGAAGTCTCGTGGCCCTCTGTCAGAGTCCAGAGTTTCAAGAAGATCGGAGGGGGTCAAAATTTCGGCCAAAAAAAAAAAAATGACAGTGTTACCCCTTATGTTTTTTTTTCAGGTCCAAATTTTGACCTTCGATATCTCGGCTCTGGAAGGGTCTAGAGCCTCAATTTTTGCGCGTTGGTCAAAGTCTCGTGGCCCTCTGTCAGGATCCAGAGTTTCAAGAAGATCGGAGGGGGTCAAAATTTCGGCCAAAAAAAAAATGACTGTGTTACCCCTTATGTTTTTTTTTTTCAGGTCCAAATTTTGACCTTCGATATCTCAGCTCTGGAAGTGTCTAGAGCCTCAATTTTTGCGCGTTGGTCGAAGTCTCGTGGCCCTCTGTCAGGATCTAGAGTTTCAAGAAGATCGGAGGGGGTCAAAATTTCGGCAAAAAAAAAATGACAGTGTTACCCCTTATGTTTTTTTTTTCAGGTCCAAATTTTGACCTTCGATATCTCGGCTCTGGAAGGGTCTAGAGCCTCCATTTTTGCGCGTTGGTCGAAGTCTCGTGGCCCTCTGTCAGGATCCAGAGTTTCAAGAAGATCGGAGGGGGTCAAAATTTCGGCCAAAAAAAAAATGACAGTGTTACCCCTTATGTTTTTTTTTCAGGTCCAAATTTTGACCTTCGAAATCTCGGCTCTGGAAGGGTCTAGAGCCACAATTTCTGCGCGTTGGTCGAAGTCTCGTGGCCCTCTGTCAGGATCCAGAGTTTCAAGAAGATCGGAGGGGGTCAAAAATTCGGCCAAAAAAAAAATGACAGTGTTACCCCTTATGTTTTTTTTTCAGGTCCAAATTTTGACCTTTGATATCTCGGCTCTGGAAGGGTCTAGAGCCTCAATTTTTGCGCGTTGGTCGAAGTCTCGTGGCCTTCTGTCAGAATCCAGAGTTTCAAGAAGATCGGAAGGGGTCAAAATTTCGGCCAAAAAAAAAAAAATGACAGTGTTACCCCTTATGTTTTTTTTTCAGGTCCAAATTTTGACCTTCGATATCTCGGCTCTGGAAGGTTCTAGAGCCTCCATTTTTGCGCGCTGGTCGAAGTCTCGTGGCCCTCTGTCAGAGTCCAGAGTTTCAAGAAGATCGGAGGGGGTCAAAATTTCGGCCAAAAAAAAAATGACAGTGTTACCCCTTATGTTTTTTTTTCAGGTCCAAATTTTGACCTTCGATATCTCGGCTCTGGAAGGGTCTAGAGCCTCAATTTTTGCGCGTTGGTCGAAGTCTCGTGGCCCTCTGTCAGGATCCAGAGTTTCAAGAAGATCGGAGGGGGTCAAAATTTCTGTCAAAAAAAAAAATGACAGTGTTACCCCTTATGTTTTTTTTTCAGGTCCAAATTTTGACCTTCGATATCTCGGCTCTGGAAGGGTCTAGAGCCTCCATTTTTGCGCGCTGGTCGAAGTCTCGTGGCCCTCTGTCAGAGTCCAGAGTTTCAAGAAGATCGGAGGGGGTCAAAATTTCGGCCAAAAAAAAAAAAATGACAGTGTTACCCCTTATGTTTTTTTTTCAGGTCCAAATTTTGACCTTCGATATCTCGGCTCTGGAAGGGTCTAGAGCCTCAATTTTTGCGCGTTGGTCGAAGTCTCGTGGCCCTCTCTCAGGATCCAGAGTTTCAAGAAGATCGGAGGGGGTCAAAATTTCGGCCAAAAAAAAAAAAATGACAGTGTTACCCCTTATGTTTTTTTTTTCAGGTCCAAATTTTGACCTTCGATATCTCGGCTCTGGAAGGGTCTAGAGCCTCAATTTTTGCGCGTTGGTCGAAGTCTCGTGGCCCTCTGTCAGGATCCAGAGTTTCAAGAAGATCGAAGGGGGTCAAAATTTCGGCCAAAAAAAAAATGACAGTGTTACCCCTTATGTTTTTTTTTCAGGTCCAAATTTTGACCTTCGATATCTCGGCTCTGGAAGGGTCTAGAGCCTCCATTTTTGCGCGCTGGTCGAAGTCTCGTGGCCCTCTGTCAGAGTCCAGAGTTTCAAGAAGATCGGAGGGGGTCAAAATTTCGGCCAAAAAAAAAAATGACAGTGTTACCCCTTATGTTTTTTTTTCAGGTCCAAATTTTGACCTTCGATATCTCGGCTCTGGAAGGGTCTAGAGCCTCAATTTTTGCGCGTTGGTCGAAGTCTCGTGGCCCTCTGTCAGGATCCAGAGTTTCAAGAAGATCGGAGGGGGTCAAAAATTCGGCCAAAAAAAATGACAGTGTTACCCCTTATGTTTTTTTTTCAGGTCCAAATTTTGACCTTCGATATTTCGGCTCTGGAAGGGTCTAGAGCCTCAATTTTTGCGCGTTGGTCGAAGTCTCGTGGCCCTCTGTCAGGATCCAGAGTTTCAAGAAGATCGGAGGGGGTCAAAACTTCGGCCAAAAAAAAAAATGACAGTGTTACCCCTTATGTTTTTTTTTCAGGTCCAAATTTTGACCTTCGATATCTCGGCTCTGGAAGGGTCTAGAGCCTCAATTTTTGCGCGTTGGTCGAAGTCTCGTGGCCCTCTGTCATGATCCAGAGTTTCAAGAAGATCGGAGGGGGTCAAAATTTCGGCCAAAAAAAAAAATGACAGTGTTACCCCTTATGTTTTTTTTTCAGGTCCAAATTTTGACCTTCGATATCTCGGCTCTGGAAGGGTCTAGAGCCTCAATTTTTGCGCGTTGGTCGAAGTCTCGTGGCCCTCTGTCAGGATCCAGAGTTTCAAGAAGATCGGAGGGGGTCAAAATTTCGGCCAAAAAAAAATGACAGTGTTACCCCTTATGTTTTTTTTTTCAGGTCCAAATTTTGACCTTCGATATCTCGGCTCTGGAAGTGTCTAGAGCCTCAATTTTTGCGCGTTGGTCGAAGTCTCGTGGCCCTCTCTCAGTATCCAGAGTTTCAAGAAGATCGGAGGGGGTCAAAATTTTGGCAAAAAAAAAAAATGACAGTGTTACCCCTTATGTTTTTTTTTTTCAGGTCCAAATTTTGACCTTCGATATCTCGGCTCTGGAAGGGTCTAGAGCCTCCATTTTTGCTCGTTGGTCGAAGTCTCGTGGCCCTCTGTCAGGATCCAGAGTTTCAAGAAGATCGGAGGGGGTCAAAATTTCGGCCAAAAAAAAATGACAGTGTTACCCCTTATGTTTTTTTTTCAGGTCCAAATTTTGACCTTCGATATCTCGGCTCTGGAAGGGTCTAGAGCCTCAATTTTTGCGCGTTGGTCGAAGTCTCGTGGCCCTCTGTCAGGATCCAGAGATTCAAGAAGATCGGAGGGGGTCAAAAATTCGGCCAAAAAAAAAATGACAGTGTTACCCCTTATGTTTTTTTTTCAGGTCCAAATTTTGACCTTCGATATCTCGGCTCTGGAAGGGTCTAGAGCCTCAATTTTTGCGCGTTGGTCGAAGTCTCGTGGCCTTCTGTCAGAATCCAGAGTTTCAAGAAGATCGGAGGGGGTCAAAATTTCGGCCAAAAAAAAAAATGACAGTGTTACCCCTTATGTTTTTTTTTCAGGTCCAAATTTTGACCTTCGATATCTCGGCTCTGGAAGTGTCTAGAGCCACAATTTTTGCGCGTTGGTCGAAGTCTCGTGGCCCTCTGTCAGGATCCAGAGTTTCAAGAAGATCGGAGGGGGTCAAAATTTCGGCCAAAAAAAAAAAATGACAGTGTTACCCCTTATGGTTTTTTTTCAGGTCCAAATTTTGACCTTCGATATCTCGGCTCTGGAAGGGTAGAGCATCAATTTTTGCGCGTTGGTCGAAGACTCGTGGCCCTCTGTCAGGATCCAGAGTTTCAAGAAGATCGGAGGGGGTCAAAATTTCGGCCAAAAAAAAAAATGACAGTGTTACCCCTTATGTTTTTTTTTCAGGTCCAAATTTTGACCTTCGATATCTCGGCTCTGGAAGGGTCTAGAGCCTCAATTTTTGCGCGTTGGTCGAAGTCTCGTGGCCCTCTGTCAGGATCCAGAGTTTCAAGAAGATCGGAGGGGGTCAAAATTTCGGCAAAAAAAAAATGACAGTGTTACCTCTTATGTTTTTTTTTCAGGTCCAAATTTTGACCTTCGATATCTCGGCTCTGGAAGGGTCTAGAGCCTCAATTTTTGCGCGTTGGTCGAAGTCTCGTGACCCTCTGTCAGGATCCAGAGTTTCAAGAAGATCGGAGGGGGTCAAAATTTCGGCCAAAAAAAAATGACAGTGTTACCCCTTATGTTTTTTTTTCAGGTCCAAATTTTGACCTTCGATATCTCGGCTCTGGAAGGGTCTAGAGCCTCAATTTTTGCGCGTTGGTCGAAGTCTCGTGGCCCTCTGTCAGGATCCAGAGTTTCAAGAAGATCGGAGGGGGTCAAAATTTCGGCCAAAAAAAAAAAAATGACAGTGTTACCCCTTATGTTTTTTTTTTCAGGTCCAAATTTTGACCTTCGATATCTCGGCTCTGGAAGGGTCTAGAGCCTCAGTTTTTGCGCGTTGGTCGAAGTCTCGTGGCCCTCTGTCAGGATCCAGAGTTTCAAGAAGATCGGAGGGGGTCAAAATTACGGCCAAAAAAAAAAAAAGACAGTGTTACCCCTTATATTTTTTTTCAGGTCCAAATTTTGACCTTCGATATCTCGGCTCTGGAAGGGTCTAGAGCCTCAATTTTTGCGCGTTGGTCGAAGTCTCGTGGCCCTCTGTCAGGATCCAGAGTTTCAAGAAGATCGGAGGGGGTCAAAATTTCGGCCAAAAAAAAAATGACAGTGTTACCCCTTATGTTTTTTTTTTCAGGTCCAAATTTTGACCTTCGATATCTCGGCTCTGGAAGGGTCTAGAGCCTCAATTTTTGCGCGTTGGTCGAAGTCTCGTGGCCCTCTGTCAGGATCCAGAGTTTCAAGAAGATCGGAGGGGGTCAAAATTTCGGCCAAAAAAAAAAATGACAGTGTTACCCCTTATGTTTTTTTTTCAGGTCCAAATTTTGACCTTCGATATCTCGGCTCTGGAAGGGTCTAGAGCCTCCATTTTTACGCGCTGGTCGAAGTCTCGTGGCCCTCTGTCAGAGTCCAGAGTTTCAAGAAGATCGGAGGGGGTCAAAATTTCGGCCAAAAAAAAAAAAATGAAAGTGTTACCCCTTATGTTTTTTTTTTCAGGTCCAAATTTTGACCTTCGATATCTCGGCTCTGGAAGGGTCTAGAGCCTCAATTTTTGCGCGTTGGTCGAAGTCTCGTGGCCCTCTGTCAGGATCCAGAGTTTCAAGAAGATCGGAGGGGGTCAAAATTTCGGCCAAAAAAAAAAAAATGACAGTGTTACCCCTTATGTTTTTTTTTCAGGTCCAAATTTTGACCTTCGATATCTCGGCTCTGGAAGGGTCTAGAGCCTCAATTTTTGCGCGTTGGTCGAAGTCTCGTGGCCCTCTGTCAGGATCCAGAGTTTCAAGAAGATCGGAGGGGGTCAAAAATTCGGCCAAAAAAAAAAATGACAGTGTTACCCCTTATGTTTTTTTTTCAGGTCCAAATTTTGACCTTCGATATCTCGGCTCTGGAAGGGTCTAGAGCCTCCATTTTTGCGCGTTGGTCGAAGTCTCGTGGCCCTCTGTCAGGATCCAGAGTTTCAAGAAGATCGGAGGGGGTCAAAATTTCGGCCAAAAAAAAAAAAATGACAGTGTTACCCCTTATGTTTTTTTTTCAGGTCCAAATTTTGACCTTCGATATCTCGGCTCTGGAAGGGTCTAGAGCCTCAATTTTTGCGCGTTGGTCGAAGTCTCGTGGCCCTCTGTCAGGATCCAGAGTTTCAAGAAGATCGGAGGGGGTCAAAATTTCGGCCAAAAAAAAAAAATGACAGTGTTACCCCTTATGTTTTTTTTTCAGGTCCAAATTTTGACCTTCGATATCTCGGCTCTGGAAGGGTCTAGAGCCTCCATTTTTGCGCGTTGGTCGAAGTCTCGTGGCCCTCTGTCAGAGTCCAGAGTTTCAAGAAGATCGGAGGGGGTCAAAATTTCGGCCAAAAAAAAAAAAAATGACAGTGTTACCCCTTATGTTTTTTTTTCAGGTCCAAATTTTGACCTTCGATATCTCGGCTCTGGAAGGGTCTAGAGCCTCAATTTTTGCGCGTTGGTCGAAGTCTCGTGGCCCTCTGTCAGGATCCAGAGTTTCAAGAAGATCGGAGGGGGTCAAAATTCGGCCAAAAAAAAAATGACAGTGTTACCCCTTATGTTTTTTTTTCAGGTCCAAATTTTGACCTTCGATATCTCGGCTCTGGAAGGGTCTAGAGCCTCAATTTTTGCGCGTTGGTCGAAGTCTCGTGGCTCTCTGTCAGAATCCAGAGTTTCAAGAAGATCGGAGGGGGTCAAAATTTCGGCCAAAAAAAAAAAAAATGACAGTGTTACCCCTTATGTTTTTTTTTCAGGTCCAAATTTTGACCTTCGATATCTCGGCTCTGGAAGGGTCTAGAGCCTCAATTTTTGCGCGTTGGTCGAAGTCTCGTGGCCCTCTGTCAGGATCCAGAGTTTCAAGAAGATCGGAGGGGGTCAAAACTTCGGCCAAAAAAAAAAATGACAGTGTTACCCCTTATGTTTTTTTTTCAGGTCCAAATTTTGACCTTCGATATCTCGGCTCTGGAAGGGTCAAGAGCCTCAATTTTTGCGCGTTGGTCGAAGTCTCGTGGCCCTCTGTCAGGATCCAGAGTTTCAAGAAGATCGGAGGGGGTCAAAATTTCGGCCAAAAAAAAAAAAATGACAGTGTTACCCCTTATGTTTTTTTTTCAGGTCCAAATTTTGACCTTCGATATCTCGGCTCTGGAAGGGTCTAGAGCCTCAATTTTTGCGCGTTGGTCGAAGTCTCGTGGCCCTCTGTCAGGATCCAGAGTTTCAAGAAGATAGGAGGGGGTCAAAATTTCGGCCAAAAAAAAAAATGACTGTGTTACCCCTTATGTTTTTTTTTCAGGTCCAAATTTTGACCTTCGACATCTCGGCTCTGGAAGTGTCTAGAGCCTCAATTTTTGCGCGTTGGTCGAAGTCTCGTGGCCCTCTGTCAGGATCTAGAGTTTCAAGAAGATCGGAGGGGGTCAAAATTTCGGCAAAAAAAAAAATGACAGTGTTACCCCTTATGTTTTTTTTTTCAGGTCCAAATTTTGACCTTCGATATCTCGGCTCTGGAAGGGTCTAGAGCCTCCATTTTTGCGCGTTGGTCGAAGTCTCGTGGCCCTCTGTCAGGATCCAGAGTTTCAAGAAGATCGGAGGGGGTCAAAATTTCGGCCAAAAAAAAAATGACAGTGTTACCCCTTATGTTTTTTTTTCAGGTCCAAATTTTGACCTTCGATATCTCGGCTCTGGAAGGGTCTAGAGCCTCAATTTTTGCGCGTTGGTCGAAGTCTCGTGGCCCTCTGTCAGGATCCAGAGTTTCAAGAAGATCGGAGGGGGTCAAAAATTCGGCCAAAAAAAAAAATGACAGTGTTACCCCTTATGTTTTTTTTCAGGTCCAAATTTTGACCTTCGATATCTCGGCTCTGGAAGGGTCTAGAGCCTCAATTTTTGCGCGTTGGTCGAAGTCTCGTGGCCTTCTGTCAGAATCCAGAGTTTCAAGAAGATCGGAGGGGGTCAAAATTTCGGCCAAAAAAAAAAAATGACAGTGTTACCCCTTATGTTTTTTTTTCAGGTCCAAATTTTGACCTTCGATATCTAGGCTCTGGAAGGGTCTAGAGCCTCCATTTTTGCGCGCTGGTCGAAGTCTCGTGGCCCTCTGTCAGAGTCCAGAGTTTCAAGAAGATCGGAGGGGGTCAAAATTTCGGCCAAAAAAAAAAATGACAGTGTTACCCCTTATGTTTTTTTTTCAGGTCCAAATTTTGACCTTCGATATCTCGGCTCTGGAAGGGTCTAGAGCCTCAATTTTTGCGCGTTGGTCGAAGTCTCGTGGCCCTCTGTCAGGATCCAGAGTTTCAAGAAGATCGGAGGGGGTCAAAATTTCTGTCAAAAAAAAAAATGACAGTGTTACCCCTTATGTTTTTTTTTTCAGGTCCAAATTTTGACCTTCGATATCTCGGCTCTGGAAGGGTCTAGAGCCTCCATTTTTGCGCGCTGGTCGAAGTCTCGTGGCCCTCTGTCAGAGTCCAGAGTTTCAAGAAGATCGGAGGGGGTCAAAATTTCGGCCAAAAAAAAAAAATGACAGTGTTACCCCTTATGTTTTTTTTTCAGGTCCAAATTTTGACCTTCGATATCTCGGCTCTGGAAGGGTCTAGAGCCTCAATTTTTGCGCGTTGGTCGAAGTCTCGTGGCCCTCTCTCAGGATCCAGAGTTTCAAGAAGATCGGAGGGGGTCAAAATTTCGGCCAAAAAAAAAAAATGACAGTGTTACCCCTTATGTTTTTTTTTCAGGTCCAAATTTTGACCTTCGATATCTCGGCTCTGGAAGGGTCTAGAGCCTCAATTTTTGCGCGTTGGTCGAAGTCTCGTGGCCCTCTGTCAGGATCCAGAGTTTCAAGAAGATCGAAGGGGGTCAAAATTTCGGCCAAAAAAAAAATGACAGTGTTACCCCTTATGTTTTTTTTTCAGGTCCAAATTTTGACCTTCGATATCTCGGCTCTGGAAGGGTCTAGAGCCTCCATTTTTGCGCGCTGGTCGAAGTCTCGTGGCCCTCTGTCAGAGTCCAGAGTTTCAAGAAGATCGGAGGGGGTCAAAATTTCGGCCAAAAAAAAAAATGACAGTGTTACCCCTTATGTTTTTTTTTCAGGTCCAAATTTTGACCTTCGATATCTCGGCTCTGGAAGGGTCTAGAGCCTCAATTTTTGCGCGTTGGTCGAAGTCTCGTGGCCCTCTGTCAGGATCCAGAGTTTCAAGAAGATCGGAGGGGGTCAAAAATTCGGCCAAAAAAAAATGACAGTGTTACCCCTTATGTTTTTTTTTCAGGTCCAAATTTTGACCTTCGATATTTCGGCTCTGGAAGGGTCTAGAGCCTCAATTTTTGCGCGTTGGTCGAAGTCTCGTGGCCCTCTGTCAGGATCCAGAGTTTCAAGAAGATCGGAGGGGGTCAAAACTTCGGCCAAAAAAAAAAATGACAGTGTTACCCCTTATGTTTTTTTTTCAGGTCCAAATTTTGACCTTCGATATCTCGGCTCTGGAAGGGTCTAGAGCCTCAATTTTTGCGCGTTGGTCGAAGTCTCGTGGCCCTCTGTCATGATCCAGAGTTTCAAGAAGATCGGAGGGGGTCAAAATTTCGGCCAAAAAAAAAAAATGACAGTGTTACCCCTTATGTTTTTTTTTCAGGTCCAAATTTTGACCTTCGATATCTCGGCTCTGGAAGGGTCTAGAGCCTCAATTTTTGCGCGTTGGTCGAAGTCTCGTGGCCCTCTGTCAGGATCCAGAGTTTCAAGAAGATCGGAGGGGGTCAAAATTTCGGCCAAAAAAAAAATGACAGTGTTACCCCTTATGTTTTTTTTTTCAGGTCCAAATTTTGACCTTCGATATCTCGGCTCTGGAAGTGTCTAAAGCCTCAATTTTTGCGCGTTGGTCGAAGTCTCGTGGCCCTCTGTCAGGATCCAGAGTTTCAAGAAGATCGGAGGGGGTCAAAATTTCGGCAAAAAAAAAAATGACAGTGTTACCCCTTATGTTTTTTTTTTCAGGTCCAAATTTTGACCTTCGATATCTCGGCTCTGGAAGGGTCTAGAGCCTCCATTTTTGCTCGTTGGTCGAAGTCTCGTGGCCCTCTGTCAGGATCCAGAGTTTCAAGAAGATCGGAGGGGGTCAAAATTTCGGCCAAAAAAAAATGACAGTGTTACCCCTTATGTTTTTTTTTCAGGTCCAAATTTTGACCTTCGATATCTCGGCTCTGGAAGGGTCTAGAGCCTCAATTTTTGCGCGTTGGTCGAAGTCTCGTGGCCCTCTGTCAGGATCCAGAGTTTCAAGAAGATCGGAGGGGGTCAAAAATTCGGCCAAAAAAAAAAAATGACAGTGTTACCCCTTATGTTTTTTTTCAGGTCCAAATTTTGACCTTCGATATCTCGGCTCTGGAAGGGTCTAGAGCCTCAATTTTTGCGCGTTGGTCGAAGTCTCGTGGCCTTCTGTCCGAATCCAGAGTTTCAAGAAGATCGGAGGGGGTCAAAATTTCGGCCAAAAAAAAAAAATGACAGTGTTACCCCTTATGTTTTTTTTTCAGGTCCAAATTTTGACCTTCGATATCTCGGCTCTGGAAGTGTCTAGAGCCACAATTTTTGCGCTTTGGTCGAAGTCTCGTGGCCCTCTGTCAGGATCCAGAGTTTCAAGAAGATCGGAGGGGGTCAAAATTTCGGCCAAAAAAAAAAATGACAGTGTTACCCCTTATGGTTTTTTTTCAGGTCCAAATTTTGACCTTCGATATCTCGGCTCTGGAAGGGTAGAGCATCAATTTTTGCGCGTTGGTCGAAGACTCGTGGCCCTCTGTCAGGATCCAGAGTTTCAAGAAGATCGGAGGGGGTCAAAATTTCGGCCAAAAAAAAAAATGACAGTGTTACCCCTTATGTTTTTTTTTCAGGTCCAAATTTTGACCTTCGATATCTCGGCTCTGGAAGGGTCTAGAGCCTCAATTTTTGCGCGTTGGTCGAAGTCTCGTGGCCCTCTGTCAGGATCCAGAGTTTCAAGAAGATCGGAGGGGGTCAAAATTTCGGCCAAAAAAAAAAATGACAGTGTTACCCCTTATGTTTTTTTTTCAGGTCCAAATTTTGACCTTCGATATCTCGGCTCTGGAAGGGTCTAGAGCCTCAATTTTTGCGCGTTGGTCGAAGTCTCGTGGCCCTCTCTCAGGATCCAGAGTTTCAAGAAGATCGGAGGGGGTCAAAATTTCGGCCAAAAAAAAAAATGACAGTGTTACCCCTTATGTTTTTTTTTCAGGTCCAAATTTTGACCTTCGATATCTCGGCTCTGGAAGGGTCTAGAGCCTCAATTTTTGCGCGTTGGTCGAAGTCTCGTGGCCCTCTGTCAGGATCCAGAGTTTCAAGAAGATCGAAGGGGGTCAAAATTTCGGCCAAAAAAAAAATTACAGTGTTACCCCTTATGTTTTTTTTTCAGGTCCAAATTTTGACCTTCGATATCTCGGCTCTGGAAGGGTCTAGAGCCTCCATTTTTGCGCGCTGGTCGAAGTCTCGTGGCCCTCTGTCAGAGTCCAGAGTTTCAAGAAGATCGGAGGGGGTCAAAATTTCGGCCAAAAAAAAAAAATGACAGTGTTACCCCTTATGTTTTTTTTTCAGGTCCAAATTTTGACCTTCGATATCTCGGCTCTGGAAGGGTCTAGAGCCTCAATTTTTGCGCGTTGGTCGAAGTCTCGTGGCCCTCTGTCAGGATCCAGAGTTTCAAGAAGATCGGAGGGGGTCAAAAATTCGGCCAAAAAAAAATGACAGTGTTACCCCTTATGTTTTTTTTCAGGTCCAAATTTTGACCTTCGATATTTCGGCTCTGGAAGGGTCTAGAGCCTCAATTTTTGCGCGTTGGTCGAAGTCTCGTGGCCCTCTGTCAGGATCCAGAGTTTCAAGAAGATCGGAGGGGGTCAAAACTTCGGCCAAAAAAAAAAATGACAGTGTTACCCCTTATGTTTTTTTTTCAGGTCCAAATTTTGACCTTCGATATCTCGGCTCTGGAAGGGTCTAGAGCCTCAATTTTTGCGCGTTGGTCGAAGTCTCGTGGCCCTCTGTCATGATCCAGAGTTTCAAGAAGATCGGAGGGGGTCAAAATTTCGTCCAAAAAAAAAAAAATGACAGTGTTACCCCTTATGTTTTTTTTTTCAGGTCCAAATTTTGACCTTCGATATCTCGGCTCTGGAAGGGTCTAGAGCCTCAATTTTTGCGCGTTGGTCGAAGTCTCGTGGCCCTCTGTCAGGATCCAGAGTTTCAAGAAGATCGGAGGGGGTCAAAATTTCGGCCAAAAAAAAAATGACAGTGTTACCCCTTATGTTTTTTTTTCAGGTCCAAATTTTGACCTTCGATATCTCGGCTCTGGAAGTGTCTAGAGCCACAATTTTTGCGCGTTGGTCGAAGTCTCGTGGCCCTCTGTCAGGATCCAGAGTTTCAAGAAGATCGGAGGGGGTCAAAATTTCGGCCAAAAAAAAAATTGACAGTGTTACCCCTTATGGTTTTTTTTCAGGTCCAAATTTTGACCTTCGATATCTCGGCTCTGGAAGGGTAGAGCATCAATTTTTGCGCGTTGGTCGAAGACTCGTGGCCCTCTGTCAGGATCCAGAGTTTCAAGAAGATCGGAGGGGGTCAAAATTTCGGCCAAAAAAAAAAATGACAGTGTTACCCCTTATGTTTTTTTTTCAGGTCCAAATTTTGACCTTCGATATCTCGGCTCTGGAAGGGTCTAGAGCCTCAATTTTTGCGCGTTGGTCGAAGTCTCGTGGCCCTCTGTCAGGATCCAGAGTTTCAAGAAGATCGGAGGGGGTCAAAATTTCGGCAAAAAAAAAAAAATGACAGTGTTACCTCTTATGTTTTTTTTTCAGGTCCAAATTTTGACCTTCGATATCTCGGCTCTGGAAGGGTCTAGAGCCTCAATTTTTGCGCGTTGGTCGAAGTCTCGTGACCCTCTGTCAGGATCCAGAGTTTCAAGAAGATCGGAGGGGGTCAAAATTTCGGCCAAAAAAAAAAATGACAGTGTTACACCTTATGTTTTTTTTTCAGGTCCAAATTTTGACCTTCGATATCTCGGCTCTGGAAGGGTCTAGAGCCTCAATTTTTGCGCGTTGGTCGAAGTCTCGTGGCCCTCTGTCAGGATCCAGAGTTTCAAGAAGATCGGAGGGGGTCAAAATTTCGGCCAAAAAAAAAAAAAATGACAGTGTTACCCCTTATGTTTTTTTTTTCAGGTCCAAATTTTGACCTTCGATATCTCGGCTCTGGAAGGGTCTAGAGCCTCAGTTTTTGCGCGTTGGTCGAAGTCTCGTGGCCCTCTGTCAGGATCCAGAGTTTCAAGAAGATCGGAGGGGGTCAAAACTTCGGCCAAAAAAAAAAAAAGACAGTGTTACCCCTTATGTTTTTTTTTCAGGTCCAAATTTTGACCTTCGATATCTCGGCTCTGGAAGGGTCTAGAGCCTCCATTTTTGCGCGCTGGTCGAAGTCTCGTGGCCCTCTGTCAGAGTCCAGAGTTTCAAGAAGATCGGAGGGGGTCAAAATTTCGGCCAAAAAAAAAAATGACAGTGTTACCCCTTATGTTTTTTTTTCAGGTCCAAATTTTGACCTTCGATATCTCGGCTCTGGAAGGGTCTAGAGCCTCAATTTTTGCGCGTTGGTCGAAGTCTCGTGGCCCTCTGTCAGGATCCAGAGTTTCAAGAAGATCGGAGGGGGTCAAAAATTCGGCCAAAAAAAAATGACAGTGTTACCCCTTATGTTTTTTTTTCAGGTCCAAATTTTGACCTTCGATATTTCGGCTCTGGAAGGGTCTAGAGCCTCAATTTTTGCGCGTTGGTCGAAGTCTCGTGGCCCTCTGTCAGGATCCAGAGTTTCAAGAAGATCGGAGGGGGTCAAAACTTCGGCCAAAAAAAAAAATGACAGTGTTACCCCTTATGTTTTTTTTTTCAGGTCCAAATTTTGACCTTCGATATCTCGGCTCTGGAAGGGTCTAGAGCCTCAATTTTTGCGCGTTGGTCGAAGTCTCGTGGCCCTCTGTCATGATCCAGAGTTTCAAGAAGATCGGAGGGGGTCAAAATTTCGGCCAAAAAAAAAAAATGACAGTGTTACCCCTTATGTTTTTTTTTCAGGTCCAAATTTTGACCTTCGATATCTCGGCTCTGGAAGGGTCTAGAGCCTCAATTTTTGCGCGTTGGTCGAAGTCTCGTGGCCCTCTGTCAGGATCCAGAGTTTCAAGAAGATCGGAGGGGGTCAAAATTTCGGCCAAAAAAAAAATGACAGTGTTACCCCTTATGTTTTTTTTTTCAGGTCCAAATTTTGACCTTCGATATCTCGGCTCTGGAAGTGTCTAAAGCCTCAATTTTTGCGCGTTGGTCGAAGTCTCGTGGCCCTCTGTCAGGATCCAGAGTTTCAAGAAGATCGGAGGGGGTCAAAATTTCGGCAAAAAAAAAAATGACAGTGTTACCCCTTATGTTTTTTTTTTCAGGTCCAAATTTTGACCTTCGATATCTCGGCTCTGGAAGGGTCTAGAGCCTCCATTTTTGCTCGTTGGTCGAAGTCTCGTGGCCCTCTGTCAGGATCCAGAGTTTCAAGAAGATCGGAGGGGGTCAAAATTTCGGCCAAAAAAAAAATGACAGTGTTACCCCTTATGTTTTTTTTTCAGGTCCAAATTTTGACCTTCGATATCTCGGCTCTGGAAGGGTCTAGAGCCTCAATTTTTGCGCGTTGGTCGAAGTCTCGTGGCCCTCTGTCAGGATCCAGAGTTTCAAGAAGATCGGAGGGGGTCAAAAATTCGGCCAAAAAAAAAAAATGACAGTGTTACCCCTTATGTTTTTTTTTCAGGTCCAAATTTTGACCTTCGATATCTCGGCTCTGGAAGGGTCTAGAGCCTCAATTTTTGCGCGTTGGTCGAAGTCTCGTGGCCTTCTGTCCGAATCCAGAGTTTCAAGAAGATCGGAGGGGGTCAAAATTTCGGCCAAAAAAAAAAAATGACAGTGTTACCCCTTATGTTTTTTTTTCAGGTCCAAATTTTGACCTTCGATATCTCGGCTCTGGAAGTGTCTAGAGCCACAATTTTTGCGCGTTGGTCGAAGTCTCGTGGCCCTCTGTCAGGATCCAGAGTTTCAAGAAGATCGGAGGGGGTCAAAATTTCGGCCAAAAAAAAAATGACAGTGTTACCCCTTATAGTTTTTTTTCAGGTCCAAATTTTGACCTTCGATATCTCGGCTCTGGAAGGGTAGAGCATCAATTTTTGCGCGTTGGTCGAAGACTCGTGGCCCTCTGTCAGGATCCAGAGTTTCAAGAAGATCGGAGGGGGTCAAAATTTCGGCCAAAAAAAAAAAATGACAGTGTTACCCCTTATGTTTTTTTTTCAGGTCCAAATTTTGACCTTCGATATCTCGGCTCTGGAAGGGTCTAGAGCCTCAATTTTTGCGCGTTGGTCGAAGTCTCGTGGCCCTCTGTCAGGATCCAGAGTTTCAAGAAGATCGGAGGGGGTCAAAATTTCGGCCAAAAAAAAAAATGACAGTGTTACCCCTTATGTTTTTTTTTTCAGGTCCAAATTTTGACCTTCGATATCTCGGCTCTGGAAGGGTCTAGAGCCTCAATTTTTGCGCGTTGGTCGAAGTCTCGTGGCCCTCTCTCAGGATCCAGAGTTTCAAGAAGATCGGAGGGGGTCAAAATTTCGGCCAAAAAAAAAAATGACAGTGTTACCCCTTATGTTTTTTTTTCAGGTCCAAATTTTGACCTTCGATATCTCGGCTCTGGAAGGGTCTAGAGCCTCAATTTTTGCGCGTTGGTCGAAGTCTCGTGGCCCTCTGTCAGGATCCAGAGTTTCAAGAAGATCGAAGGGGGTCAAAATTTCGGCCAAAAAAAAAAATGACAGTGTTACCCCTTATGTTTTTTTTTCAGGTCCAAATTTTGACCTTCGATATCTCGGCTCTGGAAGGGTCTAGAGCCTCCATTTTTGCGCCCTGGTCGAAGTCTCGTGGCCCTCTGTCAGAGTCCAGAGTTTCAAGAAGATCGGAGGGGGTCAAAATTTCGGCCAAAAAAAAAATGACAGTGTTACCCCTTATGTTTTTTTTTCAGGTCCAAATTTTGACCTTCGATATCTCGGCTCTGGAAGGGTCTAGAGCCTCAATTTTTGCGCGTTGGTCGAAGTCTCGTGGCCCTCTGTCAGGATCCAGAGTTTCAAGAAGATCGGAGGGGGTCAAAAATTCGGCCAAAAAAAAATGACAGTGTTACCCCTTATGTTTTTTTTTCAGGTCCAAATTTTGACCTTCGATATTTCGGCTCTGGAAGGGTCTAGAGCCTCAATTTTTGCGCGTTGGTCGAAGTCTCGTGGCCCTCTGTCAGGATCCAGAGTTTCAAGAAGATCGGAGGGGGTCAAAACTTCGGCCAAAAAAAAAAATGACAGTGTTACCCCTTATGTTTTTTTTTCAGGTCCAAATTTTGACCTTCGATATCTCGGCTCTGGAAGGGTCTAGAGCCTCAATTTTTGCGCGTTGGTCGAAGTCTCGTGGCCCTCTGTCATGATCCAGAGTTTCAAGAAGATCGGAGGGGGTCAAAATTTCGGCCAAAAAAAAAAAATGACAGTGTTACCCCTTATGTTTTTTTTTCAGGTCCAAATTTTGACCTTCGATATCTCGGCTCTGGAAGGGTCTAGAGCCTCAATTTTTGCGCGTTGGTCGAAGTCTCGTGGCCCTCTGTCAGGATCCAGAGTTTCAAGAAGATCGGAGGGGGTCAAAATTTCGGCCAAAAAAAAAATGACAGTGTTACCCCTTATGTTTTTTTTTCAGGTCCAAATTTTGACCTTCGATATCTCGGCTCTGGAAGTGTCTAGAGCCACAATTTTTGCACGTTGGTCGAAGTCTCGTGGCCCTCTGTCAGGATCCAGAGTTTCAAGAAGATCGGAGGGGGTCAAAATTTCGGCCAAAAAAAAAATTGACAGTGTTACCCCTTATGGTTTTTTTTCAGGTCCAAATTTTGACCTTCGATATCTCGGCTCTGGAAGGGTAGAGCATCAATTTTTGCGCGTTGGTCGAAGACTCGTGGCCCTCTGTCAGGATCCAGAGTTTCAAGAAGATCGGAGGGGGTCAAAATTTCGGCCAAAAAAAAAAATGACAGTGTTACCCCTTATGTTTTTTTTTCAGGTCCAAATTTTGACCTTCGATATCTCGGCTCTGGAAGGGTCTAGAGCCTCAATTTTTGCGCGTTGGTCGAAGTCTCGTGGCCCTCTGTCAGGATCCAGAGTTTCAAGAAGATCGGAGGGGGTCAAAATTTCGGCAAAAAAAAAAATGACAGTGTTACCTCTTATGTTTTTTTTTCAGGTCCAAATTTTGACCTTCGATATCTCGGCTCTGGAAGGGTCTAGAGCCTCAATTTTTGCGCGTTGGTCGAAGTCTCGTGACCCTCTGTCAGGATCCAGAGTTTCAAGAAGATCGGAGGGGGTCAAAATTTCGGCCAAAAAAAAAAATGACAGTGTTACACCTTATGTTTTTTTTTCAGGTCCAAATTTTGACCTTCGATATCTCGGCTCTGGAAGGGTCTAGAGCCTCAATTTTTGCGCGTTGGTCGAAGTCTCGTGGCCCTCTGTCAGGATCCAGAGTTTCAAGAAGATCGGAGGGGGTCAAAATTTCGGCCAAAAAAAAAAAAAATGACAGTGTTACCCCTTATGTTTTTTTTTTTCAGGTCCAAATTTTGACCTTCGATATCTCGGCTCTGGAAGGGTCTAGAGCCTCAGTTTTTGCGCGTTGGTCGAAGTCTCGTGGCCCTCTGTCAGGATCCAGAGTTTCAAGAAGATCGGAGGGGGTCAAAATTTCGGCCAAAAAAAAAAAAGACAGTGTTACCCCTTATATTTTTTTTCAGGTCCAAATTTTGACCTTCGATATCTCGGCTCTGGAAGGGTCTAGAGCCTCAATTTTTGCGCGTTGGTCGAAGTCTCGTGGCCCTCTGTCAGGATCCAGAGTTTCAAGAAGATCGGAGGGGGTCAAAATTTCGGCCAAAAAAAAAAATGACAGTGTTACCCCTTATGTTTTTTTTTTCAGGTCCAAATTTTGACCTTCGATATCTCGGCTCTGGAAGGGTCTAGAGCCTCAATTTTTGCGCGTTGGTCGAAGTCTCGTGGCCCTCTGTCAGGATCCAGAGTTTCAAGAAGATCGGAGGGGGTCAAAATTTCGGCCAAAAAAAAAAATGACAGTGTTACCCCTCATGTTTTTTTTCAGGTCCAAATTTTGACCTTCGATATCTCGGCTCTGGAAGGGTCTAGAGCCTCCATTTTTACGCGCTGGTCGAAGTCTCGTGGCCCTCTGTCAGAGTCCAGAGTTTCAAGAAGATCGGAGGGGGTCAAAATTTCGGCCAAAAAAAAAAAATGACAGTGTTACCCCTTATGTTTTTTTTTTCAGGTCCAAATTTTGACCTTCGATATCTCGGCTCTGGAAGGGTCTAGAGCCTCAATTTTTGCGCGTTGGTCGAAGTCTCGTGGCCCTCTGTCAGGATCCAGAGTTTCAAGAAGATCGGAGGGGGTCAAAATTTCGGCCAAAAAAAAAAAAAATGACAGTGTTACCCCTTATGTTTTTTTTTCAGGTCCAAATTTTGACCTTCGATATCTCGGCTCTGGAAGGGTCTGGAGCCTCAATTTTTGCGCGTTGGTCGAAGTCTCGTGGCCCTCTGTCAGGATCCAGAGTTTCAAGAAGATCGGAGGGGGTCAAAAATTCGGCCAAAAAAAAAAAATGACAGTGTTACCCCTTATGTTTTTTTTTCAGGTCCAAATTTTGACCTTTGATATCTCGGCTCTGGAAGGGTCTAGAGCCTCCATTTTTGCGCGTTGGTCGAAGTCTCATGGCCCTCTGTCAGGATCCAGAGTTTCAAGAAGATCGGAGGGGGTCAAAATTTCGGCCAAAAAAAAAAAATGACAGTGTTACCCCTTATGTTTTTTTTTTCAGGTCCAAATTTTGACCTTCGATATCTCGGCTCTGGAAGGGTCTAGAGCCTCAATTTTTGCGCGTTGGTCGAAGTCTCGTGGCCCTCTGTCAGGATCCAGAGTTTCAAGAAGATCGGAGGGGGTCAAAATTTCGGCCAAAAAAAAAAAATGACAGTGTTACCCCTTATGTTTTTTTTTTCAGGTCCAAATTTTGACCTTCGATATCTCGGCTCTGGAAGGGTCTAGAGCCTCAGTTTTTGCGCGTTGGTCGAAGTCTCGTGGCCCTCTGTCAGGATCCAGAGTTTCAAGAAGATCGGAGGGGGTCAAAATTTCGGCCAAAAAAAAAAAGACAGTGTTACCCCTTATGTTTTTTTTTCAGGTCCAAATTTTGACCTTCGATATCTCGGCTCTGGAAGGGTCTAGAGCCTCAATTTTTGCGCGTTGGTCGAAGTCTCGTGGCCCTCTGTCAGGATCCAGAGTTTCAATAAGATCGGAGGGGGTCAAAATTTCGGCCAAAAAAAAAAATGACAGTGTTACCCCTTATGTTTTTTTTTCAGGTCCAAATTTTGACCTTCGATATCTCGGCTCTGGAAGGGTCTAGAGCCTCAATTTTTGCGCGTTGGTCGAAGTCTCGTGGCCCTCTGTCAGGATCCAGAGTTTCAAGAAGATCGGAGGGGGTCAAAATTTCGGCCAAAAAAAAAATGACAGTGTTACCCCTTATGTTTTTTTTTCAGGTCCAAATTTTGACCTTCGATATCTCGGCTCTGGAAGGGTCTAGAGCCTCCATTTTTGCGCGCTGGTCGAAGTCTCGTGGCCCTCTGTCAGAGTCCAGAGTTTCAAGAAGATCGGAGGGGGTCAAAATTTCGGCCAAAAAAAAAAATGACAGTGTTACCCCTTATGTTTTTTTTTTCAGGTCCAAATTTTGACCTTCGATATCTCGGCTCTGGAAGGGTCTAGAGCCTCAATTTTTGCGCGTTGGTCGAAGTCTCGTGGCCCTCTGTCAGGATCCAGAGTTTCAAGAAGATCGGAGGGGGTCAAAATTTCGGCCAAAAAAAAAAAAATGACCGTGTTACCCCTTATGTTTTTTTTTCAGGTCCAAATTTTGACCTTCGATATCTCGGCTCTGGAAGGGTCTAGAGCCTCAATTTTTGCGCGTTGGTCGAAGTCTCGTGGCCCTCTGTCAGGATCCAGAGTTTCAAGAAGATCGGAGGGGGTCAAAATTTCGGCCAAAAAAAAAAATGACAGTGTTACCCCTTATGTTTTTTTTTAAGGTCCAAATTTTGACCTTCGATATCTCGGCTCTGGAAGGGTCTAGAGCCTCCATTTTTGCGCGCTGGTCGAAGTCTCGTGGCCCTCTGTCAGAGTCCAGAGTTTCGAGAAGATCGGAGGGGGTCAAAATTTCGGCCAAAAAAAAAATGACAGTGTTACCCCTTATGTTTTTTTTCAGGTCCAAATTTTGACCTTCGATATCTCGGCTCTGGAAGGGTCTAGAGCCTCAATTTTTGCGCGTTGGTCGAAGTCTCGTGGCCCTCTGTCAGGATCCAGAGTTTCAAGAAGATCGGAGGGGGTCAAAATTTCGGCCAAAAAAAAAAAAATGACAGTGTTACCCCTTATGTTTTTTTTTTTCAGGTCCAAATTTTGACCTTCGATATCTCGGCTCTGGAAGGGTCTAGAGCCTCCATTTTTGCGCGCTGGTCGAAGTCTCATGGCCCTCTGTCAGAGTCCAGAGTTTCAAGAAGATCGGAGGGGGTCAAAATTTCGGCCAAAAAAAAAAATGACAGTGTTACCCCTTATGTTTTTTTTCAGGTCCAAATTTTGACCTTCGATATCTCGGCTCTGGAAGGGTCTAGAGCCTCCATTTTTGCGCGCTGGTCGAAGTCTCGTGGCCCTCTGTCAGAGTCCAGAGTTTCAAGAAGATCGGAGGGGGTCAAAATTTCGGCCAAAAAAAAAAATGACAGTGTTACCCCTTATGTTTTTTTTTCAGGTCCAAATTTTGACCTTCGATATCTCGGCTCTGGAAGGGTCTAGAGCCTCAATTTTTGCGTGTTGGTCGAAGTCTCGTGGCCCTCTGTCAGGATCCAGAGTTTCAAGAAGATCGGAGGGGGTCAAAATTTCGGCCAAAAAAAAAAAAATGACAGTGTTACCCCTTATGTTTTTTTTTTTTTCAGGTCCAAATTTTGACCTTCGATATCTCGGCTCTGGAAGGGTCTAGAGCCTCAATTTTTGCGCGTTGGTCGAAGTCTCGTGGCCCTCTGTCAGGATCCAGAGTTTCAAGAAGATCGGAGGGGGTCAAAATTTCGGCCAAAAAAAAAATGACAGTGTTACCCCTTATGTTTTTTTTTCAGGTCCAAATTTTGACCTTCGATATCTCGGCTCTGGAAGGGTCTAGAGCCTCCATTTTTGCGCGCTGGTCGAAGTCTCGTGGCCCTCTGTCAGGATCCAGAGTTTCAAGAAGATCGGAGGGGGTCAAAATTTCGGCCAAAAAAAAAATGACAGTGTTACCCCATATGTTTTTTTTTCAGGTCCAAATTTTGACCTTCGATATCTCGGCTCTGGAAGGGTCTAGAGCCTCCATTTTTGCGCGCTGGTCGAAGTCTCGTGGCCCTCTGTCAGGATCCAGAGTTTCAAGAAGATCGGAGGGGGTCAAAATTTCGGCCAAAAAAAAAAAATGACAGTGTTACCCCTTATGTTTTTTTTTTTCAGGTCCAAATTTTGACCTTCGATATCTCGGCTCTGGAAGGGTCTAGAGCCTCAATTTTTGCGCGTTGGTCGAAGTCTCGTGGCCCTCTGTCAGGATCCAGAGTTTCAAGAAGATCGGAGGGGGTCAAAATTTCGGCCAAAAAAAAAAATGACAGTGTTACCCCTTATGTTTTTTTTTCAGGTCCAAATTTTGACCTTCGATATCTCGGCTCTGGAAGGGTCTAGAGCCTCCATTTTTGCGCGCTGGTCGAAGTCTCGTGGCCCTCTGTCAGAGTCCAGAGTTTCAAGAAGATCGGAGGGGGTCAAAATTTCGGCCAAAAAAAAAAAATGACAGTGTTACCCCTTATGTTTTTTTCAGGTCCAAATTTTGACCTTCGATATCTCGGCTCTGGAAGGGTCTAGAGCCTCAATTTTTGCACGTTGGTCGAAGTCTCGTGGCCCTCTGTCAGGATCCAGAGTTTCAAGAAGATCGGAGGGGGTCAAAATTTCGGCCAAAAAAAAAAATGACAGTGTTACCCCTTATGTTTTTTTTTCAGGTCCAAATTTTGACCTTCGATATCTCGGCTCTGGAAGGGTCTAGAGCCTCAATTTTTGCGCGCTGGTCGAAGTCTCGTGGCCCTCTGTCAGGATCCAGAGTTTCAAGAAGATCGGAGGGGGTCAAAATTTCGGCCAAAAAAAAAAATGACAGTGTTACCCCTTATGTTTTTTTTTCAGGTCCAAATTTTGACCTTCGATATCTCGGCTCTGGAAGGGTCTAGAGCCTCAATTTTTGCGCGTTGGTCGAAGTCTCGTGGCCCTCTGTCAGGATCCAGAGTTTCAAGAAGATCGGAGGGGGTCAAAATTTCGGCCAAAAAAAAAAAATGACAGTGTTACCCCTTATGTTTTTTTTTCAGGTCCAAATTTTGACCTTCGATATCTCGGCTCTGGAAGGGTCTAGAGCCTCAATTTTTGCGCGTTGGTTGAAGTCTCGTGGCCCTTTGTCAGAGTTCAGAGTTTCAAGAAGATCGGAGGGGGTCAAAATTTCGGCCAAAAAAAAAAATGACAGTGTTACCCCTTATGTTTTTTTTTTCAGGTCCAAATTTTGACCTTCGATATCTCGGCTCTGGAAGGGTCTAGAGCCTCAATTTTTGCGCGTTGGTCGAAGTCTCGTGGCCCTCTGTCAGGATCCAGAGTTTCAAGAAGATCGGAGGGGGTCAAAATTTCGGCCAAAAAAAAAAAAATGACAGTGTTACCCCTTATGTTTTTTTTTCAGGTCCAAATTTTGACCTT
Source organism: Cyprinella venusta (assembly GCA_038021265.1). Taxonomy (NCBI): domain Eukaryota; kingdom Metazoa; phylum Chordata; class Actinopteri; order Cypriniformes; family Leuciscidae; genus Cyprinella; species Cyprinella venusta. The sequence continues at coordinate 41,589 of JBBNEX010000089.1, forward strand.
CGATATCTCGGCTCTGGAAGGGTCTAGAGCCTCAATTTTTGCGCGTTGGTCGAAGTCTCGTGGCCCTCTGTCAGAGTCCAGAGTTTCAAGAAGATCGGAGGGGGTCAAAATTTCGGCCAAAAAAAAAAATGACAGTGTTACCCCTTATGTTTTTTTTTCAGGTCCAAATTTTGACCTTCGATATCTCGGCTCTGGAAGGGTCTAGAGCCTCAATTTTTGCGCGTTGGTCGAAGTCTCGTGGCCCTCTGTCAGGATCCAGAGTTTCAAGAAGATCGGAGGGGGTCAAAATTTCGGCCAAAAAAAAAAAAATGACAGTGTTACCCCTTATGTTTTTTTTTCAGGTCCAAATTTTGACCTTCGATATCTCGGCTCTGGAAGGGTCTAGAGCCTCCATTTTTGCGCGCTGGTCGAAGTCTCGTGGCCCTCTGTCAGAGTCCAGAGTTTCGAGAAGATCGGAGGGGGTCAAAATTTCGGCCAAAAAAAAAATGACAGTGTTAACCCTTATGTTTTTTTTTCAGGTCCAAATTTTGACCTTCGATATCTCGGCTCTGGAAGGGTCTAGAGCCTCAATTTTTGCGCGTTGGTCGAAGTCTCGTGGCCCTCTGTCAGGATCCAGAGTTTCAAGAAGATCGGAGGGGGTCAAAATTTCGGCCAAAAAAAAAAATGACAGTGTTACCCCTTATGTTTTTTTTTTCAGGTCCAAATTTTGACCTTCGATATCTCGGCTCTGGAAGGGTCTAGAGCCTCCATTTTTGCGCGCTGGTCGAAGTCTCGTGGCCCTCTGTCAGAGTCCAGAGTTTCAAGAAGATCGGAGGGGGTCAAAATTTCGGCCAAAAAAAAAAATGACAGTGTTACCCCTTATGTTTTTTTTTTCAGGTCCAAATTTTGACCTTCGATATCTCGGCTCTGGAAGGGTCTAGAGCCTCCATTTTTGCGCGCTGGTCGAAGTCTCGTGGCCCTCTGTCAGAGTCCAGAGTTTCAAGAAGATCGGAGGGGGTCAAAATTTCGGCCAAAAAAAAATGACAGTGTTACCCCTTATGTTTTTTTTTCAGGTCCAAATTTTGACCTTCGATATCTCGGCTCTGGAAGGGTCTAGAGCCTCCATTTTTGCGCGCTGGTCGAAGTCTCGTGGCCCTCTGTCAGGATCCAGAGTTTCAAGAAGATCGGAGGAGGTCAAAATTTCGGCCAAAAAAAAAAATGACAATGTTACCCCTTATGTTTTTTTTTCAGGTCCAAATTTTGACCTTCGATATCTCGGCTCTGGAAGGGTCTAGAGCCTCCATTTTGCGCGCTGGTCGAAGTCTCGTGGCCCTCTGTCAGGATCCAGAGTTTCAAGAAGATCGGAGGGGGTCAAAATTTCGGCCAAAAAAAAAAAATGACAGTGTTACCCCTTATGTTTTTTTTTCAGGTCCAAATTTTGACCTTCGATATCTCGGCTCTGGAAGGGTCTAGAGCCTCAATTTTTGCGCGTTGGTCGAAGTCTCGTGGCCCTCTGTCAGGATCCAGAGTTTCAAGAAGATCGGAGGGGGTCAAAATTTCGGCCAAAAAAAAAAATGACAGTGTTACCCCTTATGTTTTTTTTTTCAGGTCCAAATTTTGACCTTCGATATCTCGGCTCTGGAAGGGTCTAGAGCCTCCATTTTTGCGCGCTGGTCGAAGTCTCGTGGCCCTCTGTCAGAGTCCAGAGTTTCAAGAAGATCGGAGGGGGTCAAAATTTCGGCCAAAAAAAAAAATGACAGTGTTACCCCTTATGTTTTTTTTCAGGTCCAAATTTTGACCTTCGATATCTCGGCTCTGGAAGGGTCTAGAGCCTCAATTTTTGCGCGTTGGTCGAAGTCTCGTGGCCCTCTGTCAGGATCCAGAGTTTCAAGAAGATCGGAGGGGGTCAAAATTTCGGCCAAAAAAAAAAATGACAGTGTTACCCCTTATGTTTTTTTTTCAGGTCCAAATTTTGACCTTCGATATCTCGGCTCTGGAAGGGTCTAGAGCCTCCATTTTTGCGCACTGGTCGAAGTCTCGTGGCCCTCTGTCAGGATCCAGAGTTTCAAGAAGATCGGAGGGGGTCAAAATTTCGGCCAAAAAAAAAAATGACAGTGTTACCCCTTATGTTTTTTTTTCAGGTCCAAATTTTGACCTTCGATATCTCGGCTCTGGAAGGGTCTAGAGCCTCAATTTTTGCGCGTTGGTCGAAGTCTCGTGGCCCTCTGTCAGGATCCAGAGTTTCAAGAAGATCGGAGGGGGTCAAAATTTCGGCCAAAAAAAAAAAATGACAGTGTTACCCCTTATGTTTTTTTTTCAGGTCCAAATTTTAACCTTCGATATCTCGGCTCTGGAAGGGTCTAGAGCCTCCATTTTTGCGCGCTGGTCGAAGTCTCGTGGCCCTCTGTCAGAGTCCAGAGTTTCAAGAAGATCGGAGGGGGTCAAAATTTCGGCCAAAAAAAAAAAATGACAGTGTTACCCCTTATGTTTTTTTTTTCAGGTCCAAATTTTTACCTTCGATATCTCGGCTCTGGAAGGGTCTAGAGCCTCAATTTTTGCGCGTTGGTCGAAGTCTCGTGGCCCTCTTTCAGGATCCAGAGTTTCAAGAAGATCGGAGGGGGTCAAAATTTCGGCCAAAAAAAAAAAAATGACAGTGTTACCCCTTATGTTTTTTTTCAGGTCCAAATTTTGACCTTCGATATCTCGGCTCTGGAAGGGTCTAGAGCCTCAATTTTTGCGCGTTGGTCGAAGTCTCGTGGCCCTCTGTCAGGATCCAGAGTTTCAAGAAGATCGGAGGGGGTCAAAATTTCGGCCAAAAAAAAAAAAATGACAGTGTTACCCCTTATGTTTTTTTTTCAGGTCCAAATTTTGACCTTCGATATCTCGGCTCTGGAAGGGTCTAGAGCCTCCATTTTTGCGCGCTGGTCGAAGTCTCGTGGCCCTCTGTCAGAGTCCAGAGTTTCGAGAAGATCGGAGGGGGTCAAAATTTCGGCCAAAAAAAAATGACAGTGTTACCCCTTATGTTTTTTTTTTCAGGTCCAAATTTTGACCTTCGATATCTCGGCTCTGGAAGGGTCTAGAGCCTCAATTTTTGCGCGTTGGTCGAAGTCTCGTGGCCCTCTGTCAGGATCCAGAGTTTCAAGAAGATCGGAGGGGGTCAAAATTTCGGCCAAAAAAAAAAAAATGACAGTGTTACCCCTTATGTTTTTTTTTTTCAGGTCCAAATTTTGACCTTCGATATCTCGGCTCTGGAAGGGTCTAGAGCCTCCATTTTTGCGCGCTGGTCGAAGTCTCGTGGCCCTCTGTCAGAGTCCAGAGTTTCAAGAAGATCGGAGGGGGTCAAAATTTCGGCCAAAAAAAAAAAATGACAGTGTTACCCCTTATGTTTTTTTTTTCAGGTCCAAATTTTGACCTTCGATATCTCGGCTCTGGAAGGGTCTAGAGCCTCCATTTTTGCGCGCTGGTCGAAGTCTCGTGGCCCTCTGTCAGAGTCCAGAGTTTCAAGAAGATCGGAGGGGGTCAAAATTTCGGCCAAAAAAAAAAATGACAGTGTTACCCCTTATGTTTTTTTTTCAGGTCCAAATTTTGACCTTCGATATCTCGGCTCTGGAAGGGTCTAGAGCCTCAATTTTTGCGCGTTGGTCGAAGTCTCGTGGCCCTCTGTCAGGATCCAGAGTTTCAAGAAGATCGGAGGGGGTCAAAATTTCGGCCAAAAAAAAAAAAAATGACAGTGTTACCCCTTATGTTTTTTTTTCAGGTCCAAATTTTTACCTTCGATATCTCGGCTCTGGAAGGGTCTAGAGCCTCAATTTTTGCGCGTTGGTCGAAGTCTCGTGGCCCTCTTTCAGGATCCAGAGTTTCAAGAAGATCGGAGGGGGTCAAAATTTCGGCCAAAAAAAAAAAATGACAGTGTTACCCCTTATGTTTTTTTTCAGGTCCAAATTTTGACCTTCGATATCTCGGCTCTGGAAGGGTCTAGAGCCTCAATTTTTGCGCGTTGGTCGAAGTCTCGTGGCCCTCTGTCAGGATCCAGAGTTTCAAGAAGATCGGAGGGGGTCAAAATTTCGGCCAAAAAAAAAAAAATGACAGTGTTACCCCTTATGTTTTTTTTTCAGGTCCAAATTTTGACCTTCGATATCTCGGCTCTGGAAGGGTCTAGAGCCTCCATTTTTGCGCGCTGGTCGAAGTCTCGTGGCCCTCTGTCAGAGTCCAGAGTTTCGAGAAGATCGGAGGGGGTCAAAATTTCGGCCAAAAAAAAATGACAGTGTTACCCCTTATGTTTTTTTTTTCAGGTCCAAATTTTGACCTTCGATATCTCGGCTCTGGAAGGGTCTAGAGCCTCAATTTTTGCGCGTTGGTCGAAGTCTCGTGGCCCTCTGTAAGGATCCAGAGTTTCAAGAAGATCGGAGGGGGTCAAAATTTCGGCCAAAAAAAAAAAAATGACAGTGTTACCCCTTATGTTTTTTTTTTTCAGGTCCAAATTTTGACCTTCGATATCTCGGCTCTGGAAGGGTCTAGAGCCTCCATTTTTGCGCGCTGGTCGAAGTCTCGTGGCCCTCTGTCAGAGTCCAGAGTTTCAAGAAGATCGGAGGGGGTCAAAATTTCGGCCAAAAAAAAAAATGACAGTGTTACCCCTTATGTTTTTTTTTTCAGGTCCAAATTTTGACCTTCGATATCTCGGCTCTGGAAGGGTCTAGAGCCTCCATTTTTGCGCGCTGGTCGAAGTCTCGTGGCCCTCTGTCAGAGTCCAGAGTTTCAAGAAGATCGGAGGGGGTCAAAATTTCGGCCAAAAAAAAAAATGACAGTGTTACCCCTTATGTTTTTTTTTCAGGTCCAAATTTTGACCTTCGATATCTCGGCTCTGGAAGGGTCTAGAGCCTCAATTTTTGCGCGTTGGTCGAAGTCTCGTGGCCCTCTGTCAGGATCCAGAGTTTCAAGAAGATCGGAGGGGGTCAAAATTTCGGCCAAAAAAAAAAATGACAGTGTTACCCCTTATGTTTTTTTTTTCAGGTCCAAATTTTGACCTTCGATATCTCGGCTCTGGAAGGGTCTAGAGCCTCAATTTTTGCGCGTTGGTCGAAGTCTCGTGGCCCTCTGTCAGGATCCAGAGTTTCAAGAAGATCGGAGGGGGTCAAAATTTCGGCCAAAAAAAAAATGACAGTGTTACCCCTTATGTTTTTTTTTCAGGTCCAAATTTTGACCTTCGATATCTCGGCTCTGGAAGGGTCTAGAGCCTCCATTTTTGCGCGCTGGTCGAAGTCTCGTGGCCCTCTGTCAGAGTCCAGAAGAAGATCGGAGGGGGTCAAAATTTCGGCCAAAAAAAAAAATGACAGTGTTACCCCTTATGTTTTTTTTCAGGTCCAAATTTTGACCTTCGATATCTCGGCTCTGGAAGGGTCTAGAGCCTCAATTTTTGCGTGTTGGTCGAAGTCTCGTGGCCCTCTGTCAGGATCCAGAGTTTCAAGAAGATCGGAGGGGGTCAAAATTTCGGCCAAAAAAAAAATGACAGTGTTACCCCTTATGTTTTTTTTTCAGGTCCAAATTTTGACCTTCGATATCTCGGCTCTGGAAGGGTCTAGAGCCTCAATTTTTGCGCGCTGGTCGAAGTCTCGTGGCCCTCTGTCAGGATCCAGAGTTTCAAGAAGATCGGAGGGGGTCAAAATTTCGGCCAAAAAAAAAAATGACAGTGTTACCCCTTATGTTTTTTTTTTTCAGGTCCAAATTTTGACCTTCGATATCTCGGCTCTGGAAGGATCTAGAGCCTCCATTTTTGCGCGCTGGTCGAAGTCTCGTGGCCCTCTGTCAGGATCCAGAGTTTCAAGAAGATCGGAGGGGGTCAAAATTTCGGCCAAAAAAAAAATGACAGTGTTACCCCTTATGTTTTTTTTTTTCAGGTCCAAATTTTGACCTTCGATATCTCGGCTCTGGAAGGGTCTAGAGCCTCAATTTTTGCGCGTTGGTCGAAGTCTCGTGGCCCTCTGTCAGGATCCAGAGTTTCAAGAAGATCGGAGGGGGTCAAAATTTCGGCGAAAAAAAAAATGACAGTGTTACCCCTTATGTTTTTTTTTTTCAGGTCCAAACTTTGACCTTCGATATCTCGGCTCTGGAAGGGTCTAGAGCCTCCATTTTTGCGCGCTGGTCGAAGTCTCGTGGCCCTCTGTCAGAGTCCAGAGTTTCAAGAAGATCGGAGGGGGTCAAAATTTCGGCCAAAAAAAAAAAATGACAGTGTTACCCCTTATGTTTTTTTTCAGGTCCAAATTTTGACCTTCGATATCTCGGCTCTGGAAGGGTCTAGAGCCTCAATTTTTGCGCGTTGGTCGAAGTCTCGTGGCCCTCTGTCAGGATCCAGAGTTTCAAGAAGATCGGAGGGGGTCAAAATTTCGGCCAAAAAAAAAAATGACAGTGTTACCCCTTATGTTTTTTTTTTCAGGTCCAAATTTTGACCTTCGATATCTCGGCTCTGGAAGGGTCTAGAGCCTCCATTTTTGCGCGCTGGTCGAAGTCTCGTGGCCCTCTGTCAGAGTCCAGAGTTTCAAGAAGATCGGAGGGGGTCAAAATTTCGGCCAAAAAAAAAAATGACAGTGTTACCCCTTATGTTTTTTTTCAGGTCCAAATTTTGACCTTCGATATCTCGGCTCTGGAAGGGTCTAGAGCCTCAATTTTTGCGCGTTGGTCGAAGTCTCGTGGCCCTCTGTCAGGATCCAGAGTTTCAAGAAGATCGGAGGGGGTCAAAATTTCGGCCAAAAAAAAAATGACAGTGTTACCCCTTATGTTTTTTTTTCAGGTCCAAATTTTGACCTTCGATATCTCGGCTCTGGAAGGGTCTAGAGCCTCCATTTTTGCGCACTGGTCGAAGTCTCGTGGCCCTCTGTCAGGATCCAGAGTTTCAAGAAGATCGGAGGGGGTCAAAATTTCGGCCAAAAAAAAAATGACAGTGTTACCCCTTATGTTTTTTTTTCAGGTCCAAATTTTGACCTTCGATATCTCGGCTCTGGAAGGGTCTAGAGCCTCAATTTTTGCGCGTTGGTCGAAGTCTCGTGGCCCTCTGTCAGGATCCAGAGTTTCAAGAAGATCGGAGGGGGTCAAAATTTCGGCCAAAAAAAAAATGACAGTGTTACCCCTTATGTTTTTTTTTCAGGTCCAAATTTTAACCTTCGATATCTCGGCTCTGGAAGGGTCTAGAGCCTCCATTTTTGCGCGCTGGTCGAAGTCTCGTGGCCCTCTGTCAGAGTCCAGAGTTTCAAGAAGATCGGAGGGGGTCAAAATTTCGGCCAAAAAAAAAAATGACAGTGTTACCCCTTATGTTTTTTTTTTCAGGTCCAAATTTTGACCTTCGATATCTCGGCTCTGGAAGGGTCTAGAGCCTCAATTTTTGCGCGTTGGTCGAAGTCTCGTGGCCCTCTTTCAGGATCCAGAGTTTCAAGAAGATCGGAGGGGGTCAAAATTTCGGCCAAAAAAAAAAAAATGACAGTGTTACCCCTTATGTTTTTTTTCAGGTCCAAATTTTGACCTTCGATATCTCGGCTCTGGAAGGGTCTAGAGCCTCAATTTTTGCGCGTTGGTCGAAGTCTCGTGGCCCTCTGTCAGGATCCAGAGTTTCAAGAAGATCGGAGGGGGTCAAAATTTCGGCCAAAAAAAAAAAAATGACAGTGTTACCCCTTATGTTTTTTTTCAGGTCCAAATTTTGACCTTCGATATCTCGGCTCTGGAAGGGTCTAGAGCCTCCATTTTTGCGCGCTGGTCGAAGTCTCGTGGCCCTCTGTCAGAGTCCAGAGTTTCGAGAAGATCGGAGGGGGTCAAAATTTCGGCCAAAAAAAAAATGACAGTGTTACCCCTTATGTTTTTTTTTCAGGTCCAAATTTTGACCTTCGATATCTCTGCTCTGGAAGGGTCTAGAGCCTCAATTTTTGCGCGTTGGTCGAAGTCTCGTGGCCCTCTGTCAGGATCCAGAGTTTCAAGAAGATCGGAGGGGGTCAAAATTTCGGCCAAAAAAAAAAAATGACAGTGTTACCCCTTATGTTTTTTTTTTCAGGTCCAAATTTTGACCTTCGATATCTCGGCTCTGGAAGGGTCTAGAGCCTCCATTTTTGCGCGCTGGTCGAAGTCTCGTGGCCCTCTGTCAGAGTCCAGAGTTTCAAGAAGATCGGAGGGGGTCAAAATTTCGGCCAAAAAAAAAAAATGACAGTGTTACCCCTTATGTTTTTTTTTTCAGGTCCAAATTTTGACCTTCGATATCTCGGCTCTGGAAGGGTCTAGAGCCTCCATTTTTGCGCGCTGGTCGAAGTCTCGTGGCCCTCTGTCAGAGTCCAGAGTTTCAAGAAGATCGGAGGGGGTCAAAATTTCGGCCAAAAAAAAAAAAATGACAGTGTTACCCCTTATGTTTTTTTTTCAGGTCCAAATTTTGACCTTCGATATCTCGGCTCTGGAAGGGTCTAGAGCCTCAATTTTTGCGCGTTGGTCGAAGTCTCGTGGCCCTCTGTCAGGATCCAGAGTTTCAAGAAGATCGGAGGGGGTCAAAATTTCGGCCAAAAAAAAAAATGACAGTGTTACCCCTTATGTTTTTTTTTCAGGTCCAAATTTTGACCTTCGATATCTCGGCTCTGGAAGGGTCTAGAGCCTCAATTTTTGCGCGTTGGTCGAAGTCTCGTGGCCCTCTGTCAGGATCCAGAGTTTCAAGAAGATCGGAGGGGGTCAAAATTTCGGCCAAAAAAAAAATGACAGTGTTACCCCTTATGTTTTTTTTCAGGTCCAAATTTTGACCTTCGATATCTCGGCTCTGGAAGGGTCTAGAGCCTCCATTTTTGCGCGCTGGTCGAAGTCTCGTGGCCCTCTGTCAGAGTCCAGAGTTTCAAGAAGATCGGAGGGGGTCAAAATTTCGGCCAAAAAAAAAATGACAGTGTTACCCCTTATGTTTTTTTTCAGGTCCAAATTTTGACCTTCGATATCTCGGCTCTGGAAGGGTCTAGAGCCTCAATTTTTGCGCGTTGGTCGAAGTCTCGTGGCCCTCTGTCAGGATCCAGAGTTTCAAGAAGATCGGAGGGGGTCAAAATTTCGGCCAAAAAAAATGACAGTGTTACCCCTTATGTTTTTTTTTCAGGTCCAAATTTTGACCTTCGATATCTCGGCTCTGGAAGGGTCTAGAGCCTCAATTTTTGCGCGCTGGTCGAAGTCTCGTGGCCCTCTGTCAGGATCCAGAGTTTCAAGAAGATCGGAGGGGGTCAAAATTTCGGCCAAAAAAAAAATGACAGTGTTACCCCTTATGTTTTTTTTTTCAGGTCCAAATTTTGACCTTCGATATCTCGGCTCTGGAAGGGTCTAGAGCCTCCATTTTTGCGCGCTGGTCGAAGTCTCGTGGCCCTCTGTCAGGATCCAGAGTTTCAAGAAGATCGGAGGGGGTCAAAATTTCGGCCAAAAAAAAAATGACAGTGTTACCCCTTATGTTTTTTTTTCAGGTCCAAATTTTGACCTTCGATATCTCGGCTCTGGAAGGGTCTAGAGCCTCAATTTTTGCGCGTTGGTCGAAGTCTCGTGGCCCTCTGTCAGGATCCAGAGTTTCAAGAAGATCGGAGGGGGTCAAAATTTCGGCGAAAAAAAAAATGACAGTGTTACCCCTTATTTTTTTTTTTTTTTTCAGGTCCAAACTTTGACCTTCGATATCTCGGCTCTGGAAGGGTCTAGAGCCTCCATTTTTGCGCGCTGGTCGAAGTCTCGTGGCCCTCTGTCAGAGTCCAGAGTTTCAAGAAGATCGGAGGGGGTCAAAATTTCGGCCAAAAAAAAAAAAATGACAGTGTTACCCCTTATGTTTTTTTTCAGGTCCAAATTTTGACCTTCGATATCTCGGCTCTGGAAGGGTCTAGAGCCTCAATTTTTGCGCGTTGGTCGAAGTCTCGTGGCCCTCTGTCAGGATCCAGAGTTTCAAGAAGATCGGAGGGGGTCAAAATTTCGGCCAAAAAAAAAAAATGACAGTGTTACCCCTTATGTTTTTTTTTTTCAGGTCCAAATTTTGACCTTCGATATCTTGGCTCTGGAAGGGTCTAGAGCCTCCATTTTTGCGCACTGGTCGAAGTCTCGTGGCCCTCTGTCAGGATCCAGAGTTTCAAGAAGATCGGAGGGGGTCAAAATTTCGGCCAAAAAAAAAAATGACAGTGTTACCCCTTATGTTTTTTTTTCAGGTCCAAATTTTGACCTTCGATATCTCGGCTCTGGAAGGGTCTAGAGCCTCAATTTTTGCGCGTTGGTCGAAGTCTCGTGGCCCTCTGTCAGGATCCAGAGTTTCAAGAAGATCGGAGGGGGGCAAAATTTCGGCCAAAAAAAAAAAAATGACAGTGTTACCCCTTATGGTTTTTTTTCAGGTCCAAATTTTGACCTTCGATATCTCGGCTCTGGAAGGGTAGAGCATCAATTTTTGCGCGTTGGTCGAAGACTCGTGGCCCTCTGTCAGGATCCAGAGTTTCAAGAAGATCGGAGGGGGTCAAAATTTCGGCAAAAAAAAAAAATGACAGTGTTACCCCTTATGTTTTTTTTTCAGGTCCAAATTTTGACCTTCGATATCTCGGCTCTGGAAGGGTCTAGAGCCTCAATTTTTGCGCGTTGGTCGAAGTCTCGTGGCCCTCTGTCAGGATCCAGAGTTTCAAGAAGATCGGAGGGGGTCAAAATTTCGGCCAAAAAAAAAAAAATGACAGTGTTACCCCTTATGTTTTTTTTTTCAGGTCCAAATTTTGACCTTCGATATCTCGGCTCTGGAAGGGTCTAGAGCCTCAGTTTTTGCGCGTTGGTCGAAGTCTCGTGGCCCTCTGTCAGGATCCAGAGTTTCAAGAAGATCGGAGGGGGTCAAAATTTCGGCCAAAAAAAAAAGACAGTGTTACCCCTTATGTTTTTTTTTCAGGTCCAAATTTTGACCTTCGATATCTCGGCTCTGGAAGGGTCTAGAGCCTCAATTTTTGCGCGTTGGTCGAAGTCTCGTGGCCCTCTGTCAGGATCCAGAGTTTCAAGAAGATCGGAGGGGGTCAAAATTTCGGCCAAAAAAAAAAATGACAGTGTTACCCCTTATGTTTTTTTTTTCAGGTCCAAATTTTGACCTTCGATATCTCGGCTCTGGAAGGGTCTAGAGCCTCAATTTTTGCGCGTTGGTCGAAGTCTCGTGGCCCTCTGTCAGGATCCAGAGTTTCAAGAAGATCGGAGGGGGTCAAAATTTCGGCCAAAAAAAAAAATGACAGTGTTACCCCTTATGTTTTTTTTTCAGGTCCAAATTTTGACCTTCGATATCTCGGCTCTGGAAGGGTCTAGAGCCTCCATTTTTGCGCGCTGGTCGAAGTCTCGTGGCCCTCTGTCAGAGTCCAGAGTTTCAAGAAGATCGGAGGGGGTCAAAATTTCGGCCAAAAAAAAAAAATGACAGTGTTACCCCTTATGTTTTTTTTTTCAGGTCCAAATTTTGACCTTCGATATCTCGGCTCTGGAAGGGTCTAGAGCCTCAATTTTTGCGCGTTGGTCGAAGTCTCGTGGCCCTCTGTCAGGATCCAGAGTTTCAAGAAGATCGGAGGGGGTCAAAATTTCGGCCAAAAAAAAAAAAATGACAGTGTTACCCCTTATGTTTTTTTTTCAGGTCCAAATTTTGACCTTCGATATCTCGGCTCTGGAAGGGTCTAGAGCCTCAATTTTTGCGCGTTGGTCGAAGTCTCGTGGCCCTCTGTCAGGATCCAGAGTTTCAAGAAGATCGGAGGGGGTCAAAATTTCGGCCAAAAAAAAAAATGACAGTGTTACCCCTTATGTTTTTTTTTCAGGTCCAAATTTTGACCTTCGATATCTCGGCTCTGGAAGGGTCTAGAGCCTCCATTTTTGCGCGCTGGTCGAAGTCTCGTGGCCCTCTGTCAGAGTCCAGAGTTTCGAGAAGATCGGAGGGGGTCAAAATTTCGGCCAAAAAAAAAATGACAGTGTTACCCCTTATGTTTTTTTTTTCAGGTCCAAATTTTGACCTTCGATATCTCGGCTCTGGAAGGGTCTAGAGCCTCCATTTTTGCGCGCTGGTCGAAGTCTCGTGGCCCTCTGTCAGAGTCCAGAGTTTCAAGAAGATCGGAGGGGGTCAAAATTTCGGCCAAAAAAAAAAATGACAGTGTTACCCCTTATGTTTTTTTTTCAGGTCCAAATTTTGACCTTCGATATCTCGGCTCTGGAAGGGTCTAGAGCCTCAATTTTTGCGCGTTGGTCGAAGTCTCGTGGCCCTCTGTCAGAGTCCAGAGTTTCAAGAAGATCGGAGGGGGTCAAAATTTCGGCCAAAAAAAAAAAAAATGACAGTGTTACCCCTTATGTTTTTTTTTTCAGGTCCAAATTTTGACCTTCGATATCTCGGCTCTGGAAGGGTCTAGAGCCTCAATTTTTGCGCGTTGGTCGAAGTCTCGTGGCCCTCTGTCAGGATCCAGAGTTTCAAGAAGATCGGAGGGGGTCAAAATTTCGGCCAAAAAAAAAAAAAATGACAGTGTTACCCCTTATGTTTTTTTTCAGGTCCAAATTTTGACCTTCGATATCTCGGCTCTGGAAGGGTCTAGAGCCTCCATTTTGCGCGCTGGTCGAAGTCTCGTGGCCCTCTGTCAGAGTCCAGAGTTTCGAGAAGATCGGAGGGGGTCAAAATTTCGGCCAAAAAAAAAATGACAGTGTTACCCCTTATGTTTTTTTTTCAGGTCCAAATTTTGACCTTCGATATCTCGGCTCTGGAAGGGTCTAGAGCCTCAATTCTTGCGCGTTGGTCGAAGTCTCGTGGCCCTCTGTCAGGATCCAGAGTTTCAAGAAGATCGGAGGGGGTCAAAATTTCGGCCAAAAAAAAAAAATGACAGTGTTACCCCTTATGTTTTTTTTTTCCAGGTCCAAATTTTGACCTTCGATATCTCGGCTCTGGAAGGGTCTAGAGCCTCCATTTTTGCGCGCTGGTCGAAGTCTCGTGGCCCTCTGTCAGAGTCCAGAGTTTCAAGAAGATCGGAGGGGGTCAAAATTTCGGCCAAAAAAAAAAATGACAGTGTTACCCCTTATGTTTTTTTTTCAGGTCCAAATTTTGACCTTCGATATCTCGGCTCTGGAAGGGTCTAGAGCCTCAATTTTTGCGTGTTGGTCGAAGTCTCGTGGCCCTCTGTCAGGATCCAGAGTTTCAAGAAGATCGGAGGGGGTCAAAATTTCAGCCAAAAAAAAAATGACAGTGTTACCCCTTATGTTTTTTTTTCAGGTCCAAATTTTGACCTTCGATATCTCGGCTCTGGAAGGGTCTAGAGCCTCAATTTTGCGCGTTGGTCGAAGTCTCGTGGCCCTCTGTCAGGATCCAGAGTTTCAAGAAGATCGGAGGGGTCAAAATTTCGGCCAAAAAAAAAAAATGACAGTGTTACCCCTTATGTTTTTTTTTTCAGGTCCAAATTTTGACCTTCGATATCTCGGCTCTGGAAGGGTCTAGAGCCTCAATTTTTGCGCGTTGGTCGAAGTCTCTTGGCCCTCTGTCAGGATCCAGAGTTTCAAGAAGATCGGAGGGGGTCAAAATTTCGGCCAAAAAAAAAAATGACAGTGTTACCCCTTATGGTTTTTTTTTCAGGTCCAAATTTTGACCTTCGATATCTCGGCTCTGGAAGGGTCTAGAGCCTCCATTTTTGCGCGCTGGTCGAAGTCTCGTGGCCCTCTGTCAGGATCCAGAGTTTCAAGAAGATCGGAGGGGGTCAAAATTTCGGCCAAAAAAAAAAAAAAATGACAGTGTTACCCCTTATGTTTTTTTTTTCAGGTACAAATTTTGACCTTCGATATCTCGGCTCTGGAAGGGTCTAGAGCCTCCATTTTTGCGCGCTGGTCGAAGTCTCGTGGCCCTCTGTCAGGATCCAGAGTTTCAAGAAGATCGGAGGGGGTCAAAATTTCGGCCAAAAAAAAAAATGACAGTGTTACCCCTTATGTTTTTTTTTCAGGTCCAAATTTTGACCTTCGATATCTCGGCTCTGGAAGGGTCTAGAGCCTCAATTTTTGCGCGTTGGTCGAAGGTCTCGTGGCCCTCTGTCAGGATCCAGAGTTTCAAGAAGATCGGAGGGGGTCAAAATTTCGGCCCAAAAAAAAAATGACAGTGTTACCCCTTATGTTTTTTTTTCAGGTCCAAATTTTGACCTTCGATATCTCGGCTCTGGAAGGGTCTAGAGCCTCCATTTTTGCGCGCTGGTCGAAGTCTCGTGGCCCTCTGTCAGAGTCCAGAGTTTCAAGAAGATCGGAGGGGGTCAAAATTTCGGCCAAAAAAAAAAAAATGACAGTGTTACCCCTTATGTTTTTTTTTTCAGGTCCAAATTTTGACCTTCGATATCTCGGCTCTGGAAGGGTCTAGAGCCTCAATTTTTGCGCGTTGGTCGAAGTCTCGTGGCCCTCTTTCAGGATCCAGAGTTTCAAGAAGATCGGAGGGGGTCAAAATTTCGGCCAAAAAAAAAAAATGACAGTGTTACCCCTTATGTTTTTTTTCGAGTCAAATTTTGACCTTCGATATCTCGGCTCTGGAAGGGTCTAGAGCCTCAATTTTTCGCGCGTTGGTCGAAGTCTCGTGGCCCTCTGTCAGGATCCAGAGTTTCAAGAAGATCGGAGGGGGTCAAAATTTCAGCCAAAAAAAAAAATGACAGTGTTACCCCTTATGTTTTTTTTTCAGGTCCAAATTTTGACCTTCGATATCTCGGCTCTGGAAGGGTCTAGAGCCTCAATTTTTGCGCGTTGGTCGAAGTCTCGTGGCCCTCTGTCAGGATCCAGAGTTTCAAGAAGATCGGAGGGGGTCAAAATTCGGCCAAAAAAAAAAAATGACAGTGTTACCCCTTATGTTTTTTTTTTCAGGTCCAAATTTTGACCTTCGATATCTCGGCTCTGGAAGGGTCTAGAGCCTCAATTTTTGCGCGTTGGTCGAAGTCTCGTGGCCCTCTGTCAGGATCCAGAGTTTCAAGAAGATCGGAGGGGGTCAAAATTTCGGCCAAAAAAAAAAATGACAGTGTTACCCCTTATGTTTTTTTTTTCAGGTCCAAATTTTGACCTTCGATATCTCGGCTCTGGAAGGGTCTAGAGCCTCCATTTTTGCGCGCTGGTCGAAGTCTCGTGGCCCTCTGTCAGGATCCAGAGTTTCAAGAAGATCGGAGGAGGTCAAAATTTCGGCCAAAAAAAAAATGACAATGTTACCCCTTATGTTTTTTTTTCAGGTCCAAATTTTGACCTTCGATATCTCGGCTCTGGAAGGGTCTAGAGCCTCCATTTTGCGCGCTGGTCGAAGTCTCATGGCCCTCTGTCAGGATCCAGAGTTTCAAGAAGATCGGAGGGGGTCAAAATTTCGGCCAAAAAGAAAAAAAATGACAGTGTTACCCCCTTATGTTTTTTTTTTTCAGGTCCAAATTTTGACCTTCGATATCTCGGCTCTGGAAGGGTCTAGAGCCTCAATTTTTGCGCGTTGGTCGAAGTCTCGTGGCCCTCTGTCAGGATCCAGAGTTTCAAGAAGATCGGAGGGGGTCAAAATTTCGGCCAAAAAAAAATGACAGTGGTTACCCCTTATGTTTTTTTTTCAGGTCCAAATTTTGACCTTCGATATCTCGGCTCTGGAAGGGTCTAGAGCCTCCATTTTTGCGCACTGGTCGAAGTCTCGTGGCCCTCTGTCAGGATCCAGAGTTTCAAGAAGATCGGAGGGGGTCAAAATTTCGGCCAAAAAAAAAAAATGACAGTGTTACCCCTTATGTTTTTTTTCAGGTCCAAATTTTGACCTTCGATATCTCGGCTCTGGAAGGGTCTAGAGCCTCAATTTTTGCGCGTTGGTCGAAGTCTCGTGGCCCTCTGTCAGGATCCAGAGTTTCAAGAAGATCGGAGGGGGTCAAAATTTCGGCCAAAAAAAAAAATGACAGTGTTACCCCTTATGTTTTTTTTTCAGGTCCAAATTTTGACCTTCGATATCTCGGCTCTGGAAGGGTCTAGAGCCTCCATTTTGCGCGCTGGTCGAAGTCTCGTGGCCCTCTGTCAGAGTCCAGAGTTTCAAGAAGATCGGAGGGGGTCAAAATTTGGACCTGAAAAAAAAAACAGAAGGGGTAACCCTGTCATTTTTTTTTTTGGCCGAAAATTTTGACCCCCTCCGATCTTCTTGAAACTCTGGACTCTGACAGAGGGCCACGAGACTTCGACCAGCGCGCAAAAATGGAGGCTCTAGACCCTTCCAGAGCCGAGATATCGAAGGTCAAAAATTTGGACCTGAAAAAAAAAAACATAAGGGGTAACACTGTCATTTTTTTTTTGGCCGAAATTTTGACCCCCTCCGATCTTCTTGAAACTCTGGATCCTGACAGAGGGCCACGAGACTTCGACCAACGCGCAAAAATTGAGGCTCTAGACCTTCCAGAGCCGAGATATCGAAGGTCAAAATTTGGACCTGAAAAAAAAACATAAGGGGGTAACACTGTCATTTTTTTTTTTTGGCCGAAATTTTGACCCCCTCCGATCTTCTTGAAACTCTGGATCCTGACAGAGGGCCACGAGACTTCGACCAGTGCGCAAAAATGGAGGCTCTAGACCCTTCCAGAGCCGAGATATCGAAGGTCAAAATTTGGACCTAAAAAAAAAACATAAGGGGTAACACTGTCATTTTTTTTTGGCCGAAATTTTGACCCCCTCCGATCTTCTTGAAACTCTGGATCCTGACAGAGGGCCACGAGACTTCGACCAACGCGCAAAAATTGAGGCTCTAGACCCTTCCAGAGCCGAGATATCGAAGGTCAAAATTTGGACCTAAAAAAAAAAACATAAGGGGTAACACTGTCATTTTTTTTTTTTTTGGCCGAAATTTTGACCCCCTCCGATCTTCTTGAAACTCTGGATCCTGACAGAGGGCCATGAGACTTCGACCAGCGCGCAAAATGGAGGCTCTAGACCCTTCCAGCCGAGATATCGAAGGTCAAAATTTGGACCTGAAAAAAAAACATAAGGGGTAACATTGTCTATTTTTTTTTTGGCCGAAATTTTGACCTCCTCCGATCTTCTTGAAACTCTGGATCCTGACAGAGGGCCACGAGACTTCGACCAGCGCGCAAAAATGGAGGCTCTAGACCCTTCCAGAGCCGAGATATCGAAGGTCAAAATTTGGACCTGAAAAAAAAAACATAAGGGGTAACACTGTCATTTTTTTTTTTGGCCGAAATTTTGACCCCCTCCGATCTTCTTGAAACTCTGGGATCCTGACAGAGGGCCACGAGACTTCGACCAACGCGCAAAAATTGAGGCTCTAGACCCTTCCAGAGCCGAGATATCGAAGGTCAAAATTTGGACCTGAAAAAAAAAACATAAGGGGTAACACTGTCATTTTTTTTTTTTGGCCGAAATTTTGACCCCCTCCGATCTTCTTGAAACTCTGGATCCTGACAGAGGGCCACGAGACTTCGACCAACGCGCAAAAATTGAGGCTCTAGACCCTTCCAGAGCCGAGATATCGAAGGTCAAAATTTGGACCTGAAAAAAAAAACATAAGGGGTAACACTGTCATTTTTTTTTTGGCTGAAATTTTGACCCCCTCCGATCTTCTTGAAACTCTGGATCCTGACAGAGGGCCACGAGACTTCGACCAACGCGCAAAAATTGAGGCTCTAGACCCTTCCAGAGCCGAGATATCGAAGGTCAAAATTTGGACCTGAAAAAAAAACATAAGGGGTAACACTGTCATTTTTTTTTTGTGCCGAAATTTTGACCCCTCCGATCTTCTTGAAACTCTGGATCCTGAAAGAGGGCCACGAGACTTCGGACCAACGCGCAAAAAATTGAGGCTCTAGACCCTTCCAGAGCCGAGATATCGAAGGTCAAAATTTGGACCTGAAAAAAAAAACATAAGGGGGTAACACTGTCATTTTTTTTTTTTGGCCGAAATTTTGACCCCCTCCGATCTTCTTGAAACTCTGGACTCTGACAGAGGGCCACGAGACTTCGACCAGCGCGCAAAAATGGAGGCTCTAGACCCTTCCAGAGCCGAGATATCGAAGGTCAAAAATTTGGGACCTGAAAAAAAAAACATAAGGGGTAACACTGTCATTTTTTTTTTGGCCGAAATTTTGACCCCCTCCGATCTTCTTGAAACTCTGGATCCTGACAGAGGGCCACGAGACTTCGACCAACGCGCAAAATTGAGGCTCTAGACCCTTCCAGAGCCGAGATTATCGAAGGTCAAAATTTGGACCTGAAAAAAAAACATAAGGTGGTAACACTGTCATTTTTTTTTGGGCCGAAATTTTGACCCCCTCCGATCTTCTTGAAACTCTGGATCCTGACAGAGGGCCACGAGACTTCGACCAGCGCGCAAAAATGGAGGCTCTAGACCCTTCCAGAGCCGAGATATCGAAGGTCAAAATTTGTACCTGAAAAAAAAAACATAAGGGGTAACACTGTCATTTTTTTTTTTTTTGTGGCCGAAATTTTGACCCCCCTCCGATCTTCTTGAAACTCTGGATCCTGACAGAGGGCCACGAGACTTCGACCAGCGCGCAAAAATGGAGGCTCTAGACCCTTCCAGAGCCGAGATATCGAAGGTCAAAATTTGGACCTGAAAAAAAAACATAAGGGGGTAACACTGTCATTTTTTTTTTTTCGGCCGAAATTTTGACCCCTCCGATCTTCTTGAAACTCTGGATCCTGACAGAGGGCCAAGAGACTTTCGACCAACGCGCAAAAATTGAGGCTCTAGGACCCTTCCAGAGCCGAGATATCGAAGGTCAAAATTTGGACCTGAAAAAAAAAACATAAGGGGGTAACACTGTCATTTTTTCTTTTTGGCCGAAATTTTGACCCCCTCCGATCTTCTTGAAACTCTGAGATCCTGACAGAGGGCCACGAGACTTCGAGCCAACGCGCAAAAATTGAGGCTCTAGACCCTTCCAGAGCCGAGATATCGAAGGTCAAAATTTTGGACCTGAAAAAAAAAACATAAGGGGTAACACTGTCATTTTTTTTTTGGCTGAAATTTTGACCCCCTCCGATCTTCTTGAAACTCTGGATCCTGACAGAGGGCCACGAGACTTCGACCAACACGCAAAAATTGAGGCTCTAGACCCTTCCAGAGCCGAGATATCGAAGGTCAAAATTTGGACCTGAAAAAAAAACATAAGGGGTAACACTGTCATTTTTTTTTTGGCCGAAATTTTGACCCCCTCCGATACTTCTTGAAAACTCTGGACTCTGACAGAGGGCCACGAGACTTCGTCCAGCGCGCAAAAATGGAGGCTCTAGACCCTTCCAGAGCCGAGATATCGAAGGTCAAAATTTGGACCTGAAAAAAAAAACATAAGGGTAACACTGTCATTTTTTTTTTTGTGCCGAAATTTTGACCCCCTCCGATCTTCTTGAAACTCTGGATCCTGACAGAGGGGCCACGAGACTTTCGACCAACGCGCAAGAATTGAGGCTCTAGACCCTTCCAGAGCCGAGATATCGAAGGTCAAAATTTGGACCTGAAAAAAAAACATAAGGGGTAACACTGTCATTTTTTTTTGGCCGAAATTTTGACCCCCTCCGATCTTCTCGAAACTCTGGACTCTGACAGAGGGCCACGAGACTTCGACCAGCGCAGCAAAATGGAGGCTCTAGACCCTTCCAGAGCCGAGATATCGAAGGTCAAAATTTGGACCTGAAAAAAAACATAAGGGTAACACTGTCATTCTTTTTTTCTTTGGCCGAAATTTTGACCCCCTCCGATCTTCTGAAACTCTGGATCCTGACAGAGGGGCCACGAGACTTCGACCAACGCGCAAAAATTGAGGCTCTAGACCCTTCCAGAGCCGAGATATCGAAGGTCAAAATTTGGACCTGAAAAAAAAAACATAAGGGGTAACACTGTCATTTTTTTTTTTTTGGCCGAAATTTTGACCCCCTCCGATCTTCTTGAAACTCTGGACTCTGACAGAGGGCCACGAGACTTCGACCAACGCGCAATAAAATTGAGGCTCTAGACCCTTCCAGAGCCGAGATATCGAACGGGTCAAAATTTGGACCTGAAAAAAAAAACATAAGGGGGTAACACTGTCATTTTTTTTTTTGGCCGAAATTTTGACCCCCTCCGATCTTCTTGAAACTCTGGACTCTGACAGAGGGCCACGAGACTTCGACCATCGCGCAAAAATGGAGGCTCTAGACCCTTCCAGAGCCGAGATATCGAAGGTCAAAATTTGGACCTGAAAAAAAAAACATAAGGGGTAACACTGTCATTTTTTTTTTGGCCGAAATTTTGACCCCCTCCGATCTTCTCGAAACTCTGGACTCTGACAGAGGGCCACGAGACTTCGACCAGCGCGCAAAAATGGAGGCTCTAGACCCTTCCAGAGCCGAGATATTCGAAGGTCAAAATTTGGGACCTGAAAAAAAAACATAAGGGGTAACACTGTCATTTCTTTTTTTTGGCCGAAATTTTGACCCCCTCTCGATCTTCTGAAACTCTGGATCCTGACAGAGGGCCACGAGACTTCGACCAACGCGCAAAAAATGAGGCTCTAGACCCTTCCAGAGCCGAGATATCGAAGGTCAAAATTTGGACCTGAAAAAAAAACATAAGGGGTAACACTGTCCATTTTTTTTTTTTGGCCGAAATTTTGACCCCCTCCGATCTTCTTGAAACTCTGGATCCTGACAGAGGGCCACGAGACTTCGACCAACGCGCAAACATTGAGGCTCTAGACCCTTCCAGAGCCGAGATATCGAAGGTCAAAATTTGGACCTGAAAAAAAAAAACATAAGGGGTAACACTGCTCATTTTTTTTTTTTGGCCGAAATTTTGACCCCCTCCGATCTTCTTGAAACTCTGGACTCTGACAGAGGGCCACGAGACTTCGACCAGCGCGCAAAAATGGAGGCTCTAGACCCTTCCAGAGCCGAGATATCGAAGGTCAAAATTTGGACCTGAAAAAAAAAACATAAGGGGTAACACTGTCATTTTTTTTTTTGGGCCGAAATTTTGACCCCCCTCCGATCTTCTTGAAACTCTGGATCCTGACAGAGGGCCACGAGACTTCGACCAACGCCGCAAAAATTGGAGGCTCTAGACCCTTCCAGAGGCCGAGATAATCGAAGGTCAAAATTTGGACCTGAAAAAAAAAACATAAGGGGTAACACTGTCAAGTTTTTTTTTTGGCCGAAATTTTGACCCCCTTCCGATCTTCTTGAAACTCTGGATCCTGACAGAGGGCCACGAGACTTCGACCAACGCGCAAAAATTGAGGCTCTAGACCCTTCCAGAGCCGAGATATCGAGAGGTCAAAATTTGGACCTGAAAAAAAAACATAAGGTGGTAACACTGTCTTTTTTTTTTGGCCGAAATTTTGACCCCCCTCCGATCTTCTTGAAACTCTGGATCCTGACAGAGGGCCACGAGACTTCGACCAACGCGCAACAACTGAGGCTCTAGACCCGCTTCCAGAGCCGAGATATCGAAGGTCAAAATTTGGACCTGAAAAAAAAAACATAAGGGGTAACACTGTCATTTTTTTTTTTTCTTGGCCGAAATTTTGAGCCCCCTCCGATCTTCTTGAAACTCTGGATCCTGACAGAGGGCCACGAGACTTCGACCAACGCGCAAAAATTGAGGCTCTAGACCCTTCCAGAGCCGAGATATCGAAGGTCAAAATTTGGACCTGAAAAAAAAAACATAAGGGGTAACACTGTCATTTTTTTTTTTTGCCGAAATTTTGACCCCCTGCCGATCTTCTTGAAACTCTGGATCCTGACAGAGGGCCACGAGTCTTCGACCAAGCGCGCAAAAATTGATGCTCTACCCTTCCAGAGCCGAGATAATCGAAGGTCAAAATTTGGACCTGAAAAAAAACCATAAGGGGTAACACTGTCATTTTTTTTTTTTTGGCCGAAATTTTGCCCCCCTCCGATCTTCTTGAAACTCTGGATCCTGACAGAGGGCCACGAGACTTCGACCAACGCGCAAAAATTGAGGCTCTAGACCCTTCCAGAGCCGAGATATCGAAGGTCAAAATTTGGACCTGAAAAAAAAACATAAGAGGGTAACACTGTCATTTTCTTTTTTTGCCCGAAATTTTGACCCCCTCCGATCTTCTTGAAACTCTGGATCCTGACAGAGGCCACGAGACTTCGACCAGTGCGCAAAAATGGAGGCTCTAGACCCTTCCAGAGCCAAGATATCGAAGGTCAAAATTTGGACCTGAAAAAAAAAAAACATAAGGTGGTAACACTGTCATTTTTTTTTTTTTGGCCGAAAATTTTGACCCCCTCCGATCTTCTTGAAACTCTGGATCCTGACAGAGGGCCACGAGACTTCGACCAACGCGCAAAAATTGAGGCTCTAGACCCTTCCAGAGCCGAGATATCGAAGGTCAAAATTTGGACCTGAAAAAAAACATAAGGGGTAACACTGCTCATTTTTTTTTTTTGGCCGAAATTTTGACCCCCTCTCCGATCTTCTTGAAACTCTGGACTCTGACAGAGGGCCACGAGACTTCGACCAGCGCGCAAAAATGGAGGCTCTAGACCCTTCCAGAGCCGAGATATCGAAGGTCAAAGTTTGGACCTGAAAAAAAAAAAAAAAAATAAGGGGTAACACTGTCATTTTTTTTTTCGCCGAAATTTTGACCCCCTCCGATCTTCTTGAAACTCTGGATCCTGACAGAGGGCCACGAGACTTCGAACCAACGCGCAAAAATTGAGGCTCTAGACCCTTCCAGAGCCGAGATAGTCGAAGGTCAAAATTTGGACCTGAAAAAAAACACTCAAGGGGTAACACTGTCATTTTTTTTTGGCCGAAATTTTGACCCCCCTCCGATCTTCTTGAAAACTCTGGATCCTGACAGAGGGCCACGAGACTTCGACCAGCGCGCAAAAATTGGAGGCTCTAGACCCTTCCAGAGCCGAGATATCGAAGGTCAAAATTTGGACCTGAAAAAAAAAACATAAGGGGTAACACTGTCATTTTTTTTTTGGCCGAAATTTTGACCCCCTCCGATCTTCTTGAAACTCTGGATCCTGACAGAGGGCCACGAGACTTCGACCAGCGCGCAAAAATTGAGGCTCTAGACCCTTCCAGAGCCGAGATATCGAAGGTCAAAATTTGGACCTGAAAAAAAACATAAGGGGTAACACTGTCATTTTTTTTGGCCGAAATTTTGACCCCCTCCGATCTTCTTGAAACTCTGGATCCTGACAGAGGGCCACGAGACTTCGACCAACGCGCAAAAAATTGAGGCTCTAGACCCTTCCAGAGCCGAGATATCGAAGGTCAAAATTTGGACCTGAAAAAAAACATAAGGGGTAACACTGTCATTTTTTTTTTGGCCGAAATTTTGACCCCCTCCGATCTTCTTGAAACTCTGGACTCTGACAGAGGGCCACGAGACTTCGACCAGCGCTCGCAAAAATGGAGGCTCTAGACCCTTCCAGAGCCGAGATATCGAAGGTCAAAATTTGGACCTGAAAAAAAACATAAGGGGTAACACTGTCATTTTTTTTTTTGGCCGAAATTTTGACCCCCTCCGATCTTCTTGAAACTCTGGATCCTGACAGAGGGCCACGAGACTTCGACCGAACGCGCAAAAATTGAGGGCTCTAGACCCTTCCAGAGCCGAGATATCGAAGGTCAAAATTTGGACCTGAAAAACAAAAAACATAAGGGGTAACACTGTCATTTTTTTTTTTGCCGAAATTTCTGACCCCCTCCGATCTTCTTGAAACTCTGGGATCCTGACAGAGGGCCACGAGACTTCGACCAAATCGCGCAAAAAATTGAGGCTCTAGACCCTTCCAGAGCCGAGATATCGAAGGTCAAAATTTGGACCTGAAAAAAAAACATAAGGGGTAACACTGTCATTTTTTTTTTTTGGCCGAAATTTTGACGCCCCTCCGATCTTCTTGAAACTCTGGACCTCTGACAGAGGGCCACGAGACTTCGACCAGCGCGCAAAAATGGAGGCTCTAGACCCTTCCAGAGCCGAGATATCGAAGGTCAAAATTTGGACCTGAAAAAAAAAACATAAGGGGTAACACTGTCATTTTTTTA
>JBBNEX010000257.1:0-39600 GCA_038021265.1 Cyprinella venusta
TAGTCTTTTAATTAGAGTGATACGAATCATCAAACATTTCAAATATTATATTAATTTAATTTTAGATTTTAGCTATCCCCTTTGTTACTTTTAATGCGAAGGCAGTGCGAAATGGCTTTGAAATCGGTAAAACTATTTCTCCAAGTAAAAAAATAAATCTTTAACAGACATTGGAGTTGACTGGTTCATCTTATGCAGATAGGTGGGAATATTAATGTTGCTGCACGCATCTTTAAATCGTCCCTTCAGACTATGTGGTCCAGGCCATATAGTGGATGTTGACGAAGCCAAATTTCGACGTTGCAAATATGAAAGCTGACGCCAAGTAGAACGGATCAGAGTATTTGGTGGCCAACAAAGGGAAACTGCTGATGCGCCCAAACGATTTTTCATTCTTCCAGTGTCAAATAGAAGAAGAGACAGACATTAACCTGAAAAAAATATTGATCCTGTAAAGTATGTTATATTTATGCAAAATCATGTGCCAAAATCATATCTGATGGGTAGGCAGGGTTGCTGAATCTGGATCAGATCGCTGATTATCATTATCACCACGAAGTAGTGATTCATGACAACGACTTTGTGGATCCTACAACTGACGTCCACACAAATTTTATTGAAGAAAATTTGAGATGAGCAGGGCATCACCTATCTGTAAGTGGTACACGAAACTGGCTATACATCAGCTATCTGCTTGAATATAGCTATAGGCAGGAATTTCTTGATTGCGCAAAGCATCAAGCTTTTAAAAAATGTCTAAAACATGTACATAAAACATATGATCTTTATTTTGAAACTTCATATGCTGTACGTCATGAAATTGATATAAATTATGCAATTTTTTTTACCAGATACCGAAAATGCACAAGCAATGTATTGAAAAAACACAAAAGTTTTAATAAAATCAAGAATCTGCCGATAATATAATGATAAATTAGTTTCTATCATTAAACCTTTAATAAAAAACATTATCACTTTGCGCGTGCGCCCGCCATTTTTAAATTACCCGTCAAACAATAAACTTACCATGGATTCATACTATTGATTTTTTAGTTTTTAAGGTATGCGCAATATAGATTTTTTGGGACAAAATGAATGATTTTAGGATTTTCATCAATAAAAGATAACAATCATTGAGTAGGACTGAAATATTCATTTATAAAGAAAAAATTAAATTTTATTTGAAATGTTAAACCAAAAATGGAAATAAAGTTCCAAATAATTTTTTTGCCAATATTTTAAAGATGATGATATCGCCGCAATATAAAAACCGTATGGATTAGCATTTTTTATTGATACGAAAACTTGGCAATTTAATATTTATTTCTTTAAATGTTATATAAACGCTTGAAAAGTCTTTATTTCCAAAGATGTTACAATATAGAATTTTAATAGATCCCGGATCATTTATGGCTTTTATTCTTTTTAAAAATACTTACGAATCCCTTGGAATGCATAAATCAAAGAAATGCGTCTTATCATCCTAAACCTAAATCTTGGATCGTACTTTAAGAAATGTAAATCTCATGGGTTTAAGGTACTTTGACGAAGGCATGTCGGTAATCATAGCACCGTCAACCTTAGTTCTTTCTTCCAACTGAGGATTTATGCCTGATTTTTGCATCTATATTAAGGATTTTGATTTACTTCGATTTTATGCGTGAGATACCGATTTTTTACAAAAATTTTCGGAATTTTTTTGATAAATACAAGTCGGTAAGGTTTTAAAACAGTTGTCAGTAGCATATTTTTATTATCAAGTTATAGAGAAAGTCCTAAAAATCACTCTTTAAACGGTTAATTTTAAAGCCATGCGCAAAAATTAATGTCTCTTAAAACAGCCCACAGTAATTTCTTTCTTTTGAAATTTTTTTCCTAAAGATATATCATTGCTGCAGTATAATTCTCACAAGAAATAATCTGATTTTTTTGAATGATTAATAAATTTTCTAAGCACAGCTATTGATTTTTACTAAATATTTTTATTTAAAATAAAGAATGGTCGAATAATGTAATAGAGGCATTAAAGAGTTACCAAAAATATATATTATCTTAATAGAAACTATAAATACCTATTGAATCATCAAAAACACAACATTTATGTGAAAAATAAATTAAATTTTGACGGTTGATGAGAAGGAGCCTGCATTACACGCAAGGAATAAAGCTAAAAAATCACTATACACCTGTCGAGATCCTAGCAACCCTACCTTTTAGGCTTAGGTTATGTGACTTATTTGCTAAGGCAAATGAAGAAATTTTTGTTGAAGCAATTGTATAAACTGTAAATACTTTGGCCTAAATTCATAAACTCACCATTAATATGAATGCTAGATCCTTGCCTTTAAGGATGTGATTAAGTAACGACAAATTTAATAAGATTTACCTAGGTGATCAATCAGATGAATCGAGAATATTAATGATGGAGACTGTTTGTATAAATTTGAAAAAAAATTTCGTATTTTATATATTTGATGACGATTAAGATATGAGATTGACATTTCTTAACAGACTCTTGTCTTTCTCGATTTTTTCCTACAAAACATAGAAAAGACTTTATTCATGAAAACCATTTATTAAAGGTCACAAAATTGATTAAACAGCAAGAAAATTACTTAGAGAGAGTTCCATCATAGAAATTTAGAATGGGCCAAATAATACCAAATGGTAAGTCTCAGGCCTCATTCAGTCTATAGGTAAAAAGACATGTCCGCTTATTTAATCGAGCCCCAGATTTCATCTGTCTTAGCGGTAGTTTATAAAAAATAATTTAAATAATAGCTGAACCACATTGAAAGAGCTGGTTGGCCTTTGAGAAGTTTTCTATTTGACCAAAAATATGTAAGAAATAATTTTAGACGTTTTAATTATTCCATGCTCATTAACGACACCTTTTAATCATTGTGCAGAGGTGGAACTAAGGATTACCTCTGCCCTAATCATTTAGGAAATTACAACAAGGAGTTCGAATAATAATTTTACAATCGGATTTAAAAGCAAATTTTTGGCCATTCGAAAGTTCATTTCAATAAATTGCCAATACATATTGGAAATTGATAATTTTCTCGTTAAATTATCTTTTTAGTCGGATAGCTTAGCTATTAATCGGATATTTATTTTGAATTTTAAGCCTATTTATACACAAATTATTGACTTATTTTTAATTAAAAAAAAATACTGAGCTAGATTTTGATAACATACAGGGAAAAATTGATTTTAGCATATAACTAAGGCTTTTCATTTACTTTAAGTGTCAATTTAATACAATTAATTGATTGAACGCCGTCAACAACGACCATTTAAAGAAATTTGTTTTTAATATAATTTAAGACGGTTGAAAAATTGATTGGGTGATCAAAACCTATCAGAGAACCTTATGAGCACCTGCGAGACCACTTGAAAGTCAAAAAATTCTTTGAGTTTGACTTTTGGCTCACAATCTGTATTATTAATCTGGCTGTGTTCTGTAACAAATCAAAAATATTATTAAATAAAATGATTTAGGTAATGAATTCAATAAAAACGATTTATAATTTGACATAGGTTAAGGATGTTAAAATCTTTTCACCCAAAACGCAAATGTTGAAGAGTTAAACAGCTATGAGATAATTTCCCGACATTTATCAAAGATAGATCAACAAGTAATATAATACAATGTCACTAATAACTGATCTTGACTCTTATGATATACAATACAGCAGGGGTCCCCAACCGCGTGCCCGCGGGCACCATTGTGCCCGCTAACCATTTTACATGTGCCCGTCTCTGTACGAACACGATAAAAAATTATTTATCTGATATATTTAAATTTTATTTATGAGTATTAAAGTGAGTGTAAAAGAGTCTATCTATCTGGAGTCAAGAGAGTTCTTTATCTGCGGACATCATTAGCCCAGAATAAAGAAGGTAAAGGTAAACAAAAATCTCTCTGCTCCGCGTATGCTTATAAAGTGTATCAGCTCATGCAAGTTCGCCATTTTGAGAAATATCAAGTCAGATTCAGAATATATTAAATTACTATCTATTTTTGCAAGATCAATTTTTACAAATCCTATCATCAAACAACTAAAAGACAAAGAACCTATAATTTTAACGCAGAATGGGAAGAATCATATTGTTTCACCCATATTAACGATAACTGTGTTTGTTTGTTGTGCGGCAGCAGTGTTGCAATGGCAAAAAAACACAACATTAAACGTCACTTCCAGATAACCCATTCGACTTTTAATACTAACTATCCGCTAAAATCAAAATTGAGAAAGAACAAAATTTCTCAACTAAAATTTACCCTGTCTGCCCAACAATCTGTTTTTACTCGACCTATCGTAAAATATAAGAATTCCACGATTGCTTCTTTGAAAATTGCTCACATGCTCGCAAAGAATAAAAAGCCTTTCCAGGATGGCGAATTGTCTAAAGAAGCATTTTTACTGGTGCAGATTGCTTATTTGATGGATTTTGCAACAAACGTGAGATTATGTCAGCCATAAAAGACTTACAGCTCTCTGATAACACCGTCACCAGACGAATACACACTATTTCTAAAGACTTACAAACTCAATTAAAGAGTGATTAGGACATATGTGAATAGTACTCACTACAATTTGACGAGTCTTCAGACATAACAGACACAGCACAGTTTGCAGTTATGGTTAGGATGGTATTTAGTGATTTTAGTGTAATTAGGAACTGCCAAAAATATTGCCAATCAAAGGACGAACAACAGGCAAGGATATTTACAACATATTCATAACATACGCAAAATCGATAGATATGCCTTTGCAAAAGCTGTCGGCCATAACCACTGACGGAGCACCAGCAATGATTGGTAATATCAACGGATTTATCGCCCACAGCAAGAATGACAAATCATTTCCTAACTTTGTGTCTTACCGTTGCTTTATCCACCAAGAAGTTTTGTGTGGTAGAATACTCCTCTATTGACACGTCATGAAAGTAGTGATTCTAATAGTAAATCTAATAAGAGCAGCCTTTTTACAATACCGTCTTTTCAAAGACCTATTTGAAGAGTCTGAAGAACCTGATCTTATACTTCATAGTGAAGTACGCTGGCTTAGTAGGGGCAAAACCCTTTTAAGGTTTGTCAATTTTATCGAAGAAATCAAAAATTATCTCAATTCTAAAAATTAAAATTTTTTTAATTAACAAACTCTTCCTGGCTTGTGAATTTGGGGTTCATCACTGATATTATTGAAAAATTGAATAATTTGAACTTGGAGCTGCAGGGATAAACTTACATATAGCTACAATAATAGGACATGTAAACTCATTTAAAGCCAAATTAATTTTGTGGATATCGCATCTACAAATTAAGGATCTTGTAAATTTCCAAACAATGAAAAAAATGATAGGCGAAGCTGAAATTGACTTTTCATCATTTGTTGTCAGTCTTCAATTACTTCAAATCAAATTGAAAAACGATTTCAACAGTTTAATATCATTTAGCCTATGGTCACCTTTTTTTATAAATCCTTTTTCTTGCAAAATAAATTTAACCGAAACAGCTGCACAAATTTCAGAGCTTGTAAAAGTTAGGGCACAAGTACTGTAATTAGAAATTTCGGATCTTCAGAACGACATTATCTTAAAATCCAATGTATCAGATGAAAACTTCTGGAATATAGTTGACAGAAATATATTTCCATTCTCGAAAAGCGCATCATACAAAATAAAATCAGTTTTTGGTTTAACATACTTGTGTGAATCATTGTTTTCAACCATGAATATAATTAAATCCAAATATAGATCTCTACTAAGTGACCAACATCTTGATGATTGCTTACGAGCAGGATTATCTTCATACTCCCTGATTATGAAGGAATTGCCAAGGAAATACGGTGCCAAAGATCACATCGACTTGTAATATTATATATAATTTACATAAAACATAAACGTTATTATATGTAAATTTTTATTTTTTGTCCATTATGTGTATTATTAACAATATCATACTAGAAATTTACATTGAAAAAATAAATGGTGCCCGCCATATGGGCTGTACTGAAAAATGTGCTCTTAAGTGGAAAAAGGTTGGGGACCCCTGCAATACAGGATCGATGCTTAGATATCATCAATTTTTATCCAAGACTTTCCATTGAATAAGGATTGATCTTGAGACAATAATAATAACAACTAAAAGTATTGTTGAGTAGGAATTGAATGAATATAGAAAGTTTCCATGATGGAATGATGCAATTATTTTTAGATTCGATTGCATGCATAATCGTGATATCTATTTAATTGGTGTGATAAATTGACAATTTAAATGTAATTATAACGTTAATTCTAAATATGGTGTAGGGTAAGGTTTAGGCAACCAGGATGATGACTAATACGATAGCATGCGGTAAGAATACCTGATTACGCAATCGCAACAATGGAGCCCTTTGAGTGCTTTTATGCGATTTTAGGTGTTCCTGATAGCGCTTCTCAAAATGATATCAAGGAAGCCTATCGTAAACGGGCAATTCAATTTCATCCTGACAAAAATCGCGATAATCTTGAAGAAAGTCATGTTATGTTTATAAAAATTCGCAAGGCTTATGAAACATTACAAGATCCAAAAGAAAGAAGTTGGTATGACCAGAATAAAGCAACTCTAATGTTCAACTCTTGTCTAGATAGCATGATTCAACCACTGAAATATCGCAGTTTATTGGTATTTGATAACTATGATGATGAACCAAGAGGTATTTCAATAACTATTTTATTTAAACAAAATTTTTTCATTAATGTTGTCTGATACTGCCATTTATTGCACTTTATTGTCTAATACCTTAATATTAGAAGTATTCAAATTCCGATCAAAACAGTTACACTAACTTCTATAAATTTTTGACGTAAAATAATTTTAAATTTTATAAAAATTGTCTTTCAATTATTACTTTATTTTTTAAATATTTTTTGTTGAATAAAAATTTTTTTTATAAAATCATCCTCTTTAATCGGATTTAACCACCAACGGGGTGGTGGGTGGGGAATAATTAATGGGGACGATCTATCAATGTCAGTATGTAAAATTCATACTATTTTTATGTAAA
The DNA here is from genome assembly GCA_038021265.1 of Cyprinella venusta. Classification (NCBI taxonomy): domain Eukaryota; kingdom Metazoa; phylum Chordata; class Actinopteri; order Cypriniformes; family Leuciscidae; genus Cyprinella; species Cyprinella venusta. The sequence continues at coordinate 7,062 of JBBNEX010000257.1, forward strand.
AAGAGAGAATAATTATTAGTCTTATTAATATTGCATTCAAGCTTCGATTTTACACTTTTTTACTATAACAGCCTGAATTTTACACTTAAATTATCCTATTTTTACAATTTGAGGTCTATGTGGTACGATTTAAGCACTATTTCCATGCTTTCTGTTACAAAGCCCGATAATTGTATCCAATATAACATTGAACGACAAGTCATGACTAAAATCTATATAATATTTAAATCAAAGGATTAATCTTGCATATTTATCGACCCATCAATCTCATTATCTTTTATCGAATCAGGCGGAACATTTAAGAACTGTAGTAATGGAATTTAAGCTCTTTATCATCTTTTGTCTTCAAGGTGTCTGTCAGATAATATTGACGGTGACTCCTAAAAATTTCGTTTTAATTTCTTATATGAATTTAAATCAGTAAATTTTGTCGTTAATCTTAAAGAAATTTCAATTTGCAGGTAAGTAGAGATATATGTTCTTATATGCCCCATCTTATGAAATTTGATTTTCAAAAGATTATTTTTTCCTCTGTTTACTTTTCAACCGCCTTACTTATCGATTACTAGTTGTAAATAAAAATTATTCTTAAAAATTATCGCGTTACTAGTTTCTGTGTCGATTTTCCTATATTATATTTTTAGGGTTTTTCGCAGTTTATCGGAATCTATTTCGTAAAATCGCGTCGGAAGAAAAAAATTTTTTTACTGAAAATGACAAATTGATCCCCGATTTTGGTTACTCGGATAGTCCCTATGACGATATCGTGCGGCCTTTCTACAATTTTTGGGAATCATATAGCACTAAAAAATCATTTCAATGGTCGGATAAATATGATATTCGACTTGCTCAAAACAGAGCTGAATCTCGAGCAATTGAAAGAGAAAATAAAACTTTTAGAAACGATGCAAAAAAAAATTACAATAAAGAACTAAGATCCCTGGTGACCTTTATAAAAAGCCGTGATCCTAGAGTTATTAAAATGTTTGCTATTTTATATAATTACGTAATAGGAAAGAACTAAACGCTAAAAAGTTAGTAGTGAAAGAAACCGCCCGCCAAAATACCGCGAATATTACCGAAAAGTCTGATTACGACTGGGAAAAACACTATGAAGATTATCATGAAGATATCACAGCAATCGAATCCTTGATTGATGAAGAATTTTGTGATAAGCTTGATTCTCTCAAAATCAGCCAGTGCAATCTTGATGAACTTGATGATGGCGTGGCTATTATTGAATCCAGTTTTTAGGCATTTTAATCTATAGATTCAATTATTTGCCTGCTTTGTGACTCATTCTTTACAACATTAAAGTCCTTTCAAAATCATGCGAAATCTCGCACTCATAGAGATCTTTATCAATCCTTTAAGGAAACCATAATTGAAGAACAGGAGATCGCTGCGAACAAAACAGAAAAACCTGGAAAAAGGTGTTTTCTTAAATTATAATAGTTTATCAAAAAATCAACAAAATTCAACAAAAAAAGTCACCAAAACTAGCGTGAAAGAGGAAAAAGACTCTGTCACTTCGAATAATCCTTTACTGTGTAAAATATGTCAGGAAACATTTCCTTCCAGAAATAAACTTTTTGAACATATAAATTCTACCGGGCATGCGGCATTAAAAGTCAAAAATCCTCCTAAACCTTCAAAAAAGGAGCGATCTAATAAGAAGTAAACAAAATTGTAATTTAGTTTTATAGTATTTTTATGTTTGTTTTTTTTATTCATTCCATATAAAAATGACTTCTTTACTGTCTTTCAATTAAAATTGTTTAACGGATTAGAATAAAAAATTAAAGGGAAGGTATCTCTGCTACTGTACCTCTTTCTAGCTACATTTTTACTAAAAATAAGAGGGATCTTATTTGAAACTAATTGGCCTAAAATTTTTAAATTGACGTTACACAAGTTATCAGATCTCTCTATCATTCATTCTAAAGATCCAATATTTTTTGAGGCAAATTTTTTGACTTTCTGTAGCATTCTGAAGCAAGATGTTTCTTTAAATTCATATAGTGCAGTGCTTCTTTCTATGTTAATCAGTTAAAAAACAATATTTAAGGTAATATATCATCAATATTATAGTTATTTGTACAAACGGCTGAAGTATGCCAAAAATAACTCTTCAAAAATTTGGCGGCAAGAAATCACTTTGGTGACCTGTGGAAAATCGTGAACCTTTTATGTAAACCATCTCATCAAAAAGATATAAAAATTTCTGTTTATTAGCCTATATATATCTCATAATAATTTAAAAAATTTTTTGTCTTTGAGAACCTTTTAATCTATTTTAAACACCAAACTTAACCGAGTTTTTTTATAATTTTAGAAACCTAATGCTCATTTAGTCTACAATATAATAACAGATCCACCGAAGAATTTCATACATATGTTTTAATAGATGTTGTTGTCCATTTGATAAAATATTTGAATCTCATGTAATTTTTACATGATATTCTGATAAAAATAAATTAAAAATTTCCTGGCGAAATTTAATGCAAGCCATTTTCCTAATAACGATTATTATAGCAGTTTAATTAAAACAACGTAAAAGTGTAAAATTTTCAGGATTCTCTAATGAATCATTTATTCAAACATAACCTCTACTCAACCAATACTTGAGCGATGGCCAAATGAAAACGATAGTTTTTAGGTAAATGCAATTACTTTAAACAAAAAATATTTTTTGAAAGAATTTGTGGAAGATTATTTAACACATGGCTGACGGGGCAAGTGAAGCACGCATGGGTTTATTGATTGGCATGCTAAATAGGAGGATATGCTAGCGAAATCTACTGAAGAGGATAAAAATATCATTTTTAATTAAAAAAATCATATTTAAATATATTACAGTGATACCTCGCATGACATAGTTGATTCGTTCTAGGAGTAAGTTCTTTACGCGAAAAGTTCGTTATGCGAAGCCTCCTTTGTACTAAAATACAACAGCAAAAAAATTAATTTTTATGACAACACATAAAATTAAAACCTCGGTTTGGTGCAATTTTGTGCCTTGATATCGTTCGATTTCAATAACACATGGTAATTCATGGCAGACATGCGCGCTATACTGAAATAGTAAAATAGAATTTAGTTGATTGTGCAAAGCAGGGTTCTTTATACGAGTTATCTATCAGCAAACAAAAGTACGTTTTGCGCAATTCACGTTATCCGAGGAGCACGTTATGCGAGGTATCGCTGAATATCATAGATCTTGAATCTACATGAATCTTATACGAATGTCGTGCAACAATTAATACTTTTTAGATGCTATTACTGAATAAGGAAGGTATTAAAACCTTCCATTGATAATAATCGTGTAATGTAATTTTCTCTATCGAAGCTGTTTAAAAATATAATCAAAAATAAAGGAAAATACAATAATTGAGTTTTATTATGAATATTAATTTGTAACATAAGGATGGAATACCATGATCGTCATTATAATTGGAATTTCCTTATATCAGAAGTTGTTGTGAAGAGATTCACGGGCTCTAACTAGTAGCTTTGAATAATTAGTGCGAATATCAGTCTTCATCTCATCAATTATCTCATCTTTAATCAAATAAAAATTTAACTTTGAAGAATATCACTTTCATGTTTTTTTGTATAGTTTACTATTTTAATTGACATCTTTAATGATAATCTAAGTGAGGCGCGTAATAATGGATAAATTGCATGATTCCATGCGGTAATAGCGACAATCAATGTTACTGCAAGCAACAAAGCTTGGATATCTGTGAAATACCTCTCGATATCTGTTTCATCTTTATTTACTTTAAAATTTATACGTTTTAGCTTTATTATGTTACTTTTGTAAGCGGAAATTCTATATTCCTTATCGTAAAAATGTCCGGGATCATGTGCATAATAATTCAAGTCATCAATGAAAATCTCTTTTGATTGGCCATTTTTCTCTTCGGTCTTGTTGCACTTGCATATCAAATTACCCTAAATTTATTAGCAAAAATAACCATATGCAATTTACATCGATCACATGAACAATAATGTGAGCAATTGATTTCACAGTGGATTCCGATGGAGTTTCTGTCATAACATTTACAGGTTCGTTTATTTTGAATAACAATGCAGTCTAAATTATATAATACTAAATACGTCCATTCTTACACATGTTGTAGCCAACACAACTTGATATGTGACAAAGAGCTCCAGTCCAGCCGCGTCGGCAAATCTTATGCTTTACGGGATTGTTTGATCCTTTGCAATTTACACAGGGTGAATAAACGTCGCATATTTTTCCTTTAAACGATTTTTGGCATCGACAATATCTCTGAGATGTCTATTCAAATTATATCGTATTTATTACTCTTTTTAATTTTGTAGAATTGTCCATATTTTTACACGGAGATTCGTAACAAACATCAACTAAAATATAAATATCCCAAAAATATTTTTAAAAATTATCAATGTTAAGAACTAATTTTATCAGCGCCCACTGAAGGTATAAGAACAAGCCTGCAATTAAAATAACGGGAAAATAGATTATTAAAATAAAATACAAATTTTTTTAGATACGGATGGTTTTACACGAATATATACGACTAATAACTAATTTTATCGAGATTAAGCGGTTAGTTTGACTTATCGCAATTTAAATTTTAATTTACGGATTGTCTCTATTATTTTTAATACCGTTTTTGTGTGAATCACTGGAATTAATTTTATTTTATAAGACCCAAGGCGGATATTGAAAAATTTGAGAGGACAGATTTAATTTGACTGATATTTTTTTCTAAGCGGTGGTGAATTTGGTGGTCAATAATGCCAAGGGCACAAGAATTTTGGTCAAACGTGACAATAATTTTTGTTTCTTACTTATTAGTTATACAATCAAAACGATGAATTAGATCATCGCAACAGTTGGAAACCTGTCTAAAATGCGTAATATTTCACTCCAAATCCTTTTATTCTTAATATTCCGTGTTTTGCTTTCTTATACATCCACCGTGATAATCTTCCTCATCCACCATTAGGATCTTTCTCGGCCACCATGATAATCTTTCTGATCTACCATGATTTTGTTTTACATCCGCTTTTAACTGGCGTAAATATTTAAATATTTTTAGATTGAGAGAGCCAATAATTAATTTAACAAAATTTCAAGAAAATCATCCGTAAAAAATTTAAATGTAATAAAAATTTAGTGAAATTAGTGATACGTATATAATAAATTTCACTGTCTTTCGATGATTTCAAGGCGCTAGCGTCTTTCAAAGAAACTTTCTGTGTGATAAAAATAATTTGATAGATTGGTATTATTTATTTGGTTGGCAGCATTAGTCATTCTATTCAAGAGATCCTGTCTTCCTGTTGGGGCCGTATTTCTTCGTACATTGTTTTTGATGTGTGAAAATACTTCATCATATGGATTAAGAAAAGGCGAGTAAGCAGGAAGATATCGGAACCATATATTGCCAGATTGAGGTAGTTCAGATGAATGGTGAAAATTTACATTGTCCATTACTATTGTAAAAGTTTCATTCTGCCCAAGATTTTTAAAAATAGTCCTCATGAAGGATTGAAATATATTTGAATTCACTGATGATGATACAGCCTCGCAGTAAATTAAATTTGACCCACTTATAGCCAAAATAATCGTTACATTGGTTCATCTTTGTTTAATAATTGGATTTGGAGTTTGTCCACATGGCGCCCATGAATGGCTTCGAAGCATATGTAGATTAAATGGGCTTTTTTCTGTAAAAATAATATTTCGGTATCGTAATATAATTGAATTCGATGTGTACCAGTGAATATATTTGACTAATTGTTGCTTAATATCTAAATAGTTTCTTGTTGCGTAGATAGGTCGCGTTATTTTATACGTGAAGCCTAATGATTTGACCCATCGCCAAACAGTCGTTAAATATGCGTCGATATTTAGGCTTTTTTTTATTTCTTGAATACTATGGGTTTCGTTGTCATTTATCAGACACTACTTGTAATTTTATTTTATCTTTGAGAATGGTATGATATGACCCACCTCGGCTTCCTGGTATGACAGAATTTGTTTGGTTATATCGCTTGACAATTTATTGTAGTGAAGATCGTGGTATTTTTAGCACTTGAGTTGTATCTCTTTGAGACTAACCTTCCTCAACAACCATTCTGATATTTATTTTTCTTAAGTCCATAGAAATAGTCCCTCTCTTATTTATGTTAGTATTTCCCCACTTAAAAAATAGCGAAAGTAAAAACTGGATGTAAAACAAAATCATGGTTGATGAGAAAGATCATCATGGTGGATGCAAAAGAAAGCAAAACCCGGTATTGCTCAATTCTTAATTTTATAAAATTTAGTTTTTGTAAGGCTTCATTAGAATTGATTTTCGTTCAAAGAGTATATTAGTACAGAGGAATTATATATTAATGAATGATCGTGTATCTTATGAAGCTGCTATCACAGTAATCAACAAAGATAAATTATCGAGATCTTTGAAAAAGTTAATAAAGAAATTAGGAACCTAAGAGCGTAAGCCGATTACGGGGTCAATGATCTAGATTCTGCACTCAACACGAGAGATTTATTTATGAAGAATAGGTCGTCGCACATTGCATAAGCTTGTTATATTTGATAAATAAACAAGGTGGATGAAGTAAGTTCAGACCACTCGCCTAACCCGAAATCCACTCGTAAATAAGTCATCACGGTGATAATTATTTGGGTTTAAATAGAACGAGCCAAGATACCATAAACGATATCTTAGGTCGTTTGAAAAAATTTAGAATATTAAAAATCGCTAAAATTAATTTTTTTCTGATATCTTTGTCAAAAAATTCGTATGCATGATAATCCAACTGGTTTAGTTAATTTTAACGTCTTCAAATAGAGTATAATGAATTTATCAGGATTAAATTTATGATTTTTTCAAATTTAAAATTTTAATTTTGAATATCTTTTGAAGTTTATATTATTTACTTGCTCATTCATAAAACAGCCGTCTTAAACTATTCGCACACAACGGCCGGCATTTTATTAATAAGGTTCGTCGTGAGCCGTTCTTGAAAGATAACTATAAAAAGCGTATTGAAAAACATATCTGTTAAATATCTATTAATGCATTTAAAAAATTTGTATAATTTTTCCTTGTAGACCCTAGGCATAATTTTAACGACAATCACCCCCGAATACACTTTCTAATTCTTTTCCAAACTTCATTTGAATAAATTTGTCTCTGAATTAATTGAGGCAGGCGCTTGAAAACCTTTTATGGCAGAAACTAAAATCCTTAAATAGCTTTGGCTCAAGAAAATCATTGATTATTTTAATCGGAAGTCATTATAAATAAAAGTTATTTATAAGGCTTTATTGGAATATAAAAGGCGTATATGATATCCAAAATGGAGATTTTTAATTCGATGACGGTCTAACTTACGTACAGTATCAAAAAAATGATGTCAGCGAAAATAAGGTCTGACCATGAATGTAAATATTCCACAGTTATGCAATTGGCTTCTCAATAAAAATGCCATTTTTTTTGATCAAAGTTCAACCATGAGGATTAATAGTTTTAAAAATACTCGTTGAGAATCATTTTTGGTAAAAAATTAGGGACAGTAAAAACTTTTAGAATAAAGTCATTAAGTATTTCATGATCGATATTTTAATTTAAGTAAACTGATCAAATCTAAACAGGTTAAGAAGTATTAGAAAAACAAGCTAAAATATCTTACAAGGGAAAGGACTCTAAGTGAATATAATAATGAATAACAGATTCTATAACGATATTTAATTTTTTATATTAGCATATATTTAATATTAATGCACTTTTATTGGAAAGAGTTGGACTTTGAATGCAAAACGAAGCGGCTTGCGGAAAATTCAAAATGGCTTGTAAAACTTTTATGTCAAAAACTTGCACTTCGATCGAGAAAGCCTCTATTTGTATGCGATGCATTATTTATAATGAAGTTTAATGTTTAAGCTTCAGAAGACCAGGATTAAATATAAAATTTTTTCTTCCTCAAGGCTGTCTTAAATTATACACAAACATAATGAGAAATGCTTGAATAAACATTTCTTGTTATTCATTGCTACCAAAGAGAGAATTTAATTTTAAGATGTTTTAAAATTATTAAATTACTGTTGCAAAATGGATAATTGATTCGGCATTCATTTTCACATTTACTTCCATTTTTTGAACATGGATCAGTGTTTTGATATGGAGTACAATTATAATAGTATTTTTCATAGCGGCTATTCGTATCATTTCTAATTATAGATTAATTTATACTGGATATACAGTCTAAATATTCCAAACTCGTTTTTTGAATTTAGTGAATAATGCGTGAATCCCTTTGAGCTAGCTTCAATAAGTTTTTGATAACTAAATATCCAACGTAAAACTATTCTAAGATTATTTTCCAATTTTAAAGCATTGACCACCAAAGAAGGTTTTTTGTCTTGCTTAAATAAATTTTAATAACTCACAAGCTTCACCATATCGGGGTACATATAGTTGAAGGTACGACATCTTGGTAATTGTCTGCACCTTTTTATGAAGGTAAAGTTAAAGTTGTCTGAATCTTTGTCAAGGTGTTTGAAGCGGTTTTAAATTTATATGTAAACGGTCTTTAATAAATGTTAGAAGGCTACTTATGAATTTTTAGAAGGGGGTCATCAAAAAATAATTTATGGAAGGAATTTAAAATACTAAATGAGCTCGGGTTCAGTGGATATATTCTAAAATAAGATTTACAACATACTTTATTCTTATTTTAAGAAAGTTAGAGGTATCTCTGTCCGAAATCCAAAATAAGTTGTCCACATAAATGGATTTAAGAGGAAGATCGAACAAAATGGTCCGAGTAAGACTTAAATTGATTACTTTCGTCGAAAAGCACATAAAATTAAGCTAAGGATTAATGTATCAAAAAAATTTAATATCTCATCACTCTCATTTTTATATTTTATTTAAAAAACGCATGACAATTTATAAAACTAATTTTTACTCCATCCATTTTTAATAAATACAATGCGCTGTAAATTAATTTTTCTGTTAATAACCAAAAATTTATTAAATGCTTCCATTTGAATAGCGATTTTGTTTCTATTTACAAAAATAGAATTAATGATGACACTGACAACTTATTTTATTGTTGAATAATATAAGCTGATCCGAAAAATTTTAAAAATCAAGGAAATTCACATTGTCTTCGATGGATGATTTTTTGTTTAAATTGGTATAATAATGCAGAACTATTGAACTTAAGTGATTTATAGGAGGAGAAAAATAGAAATTGAGTATAATTGAACGCAAGTCGTTTGATACTTACCATTTATAAGTAATAATTACAATAGAATTCAAGATCATATATTAAAAAAATTTTAAATTAGACCGAGATTTAATCGTCACATCGGATATTAATCTGTTTTTATACTTTTGTCAGTTTAATGTTTTTCAGCGGGCTATTAATCATTAAACGCCCACCATTTTCCGCAGGTCTTTAAATTTTTTTAGTGGAAAAGCTAAATTTAAGCAGAATTTGTGTGCTAATTAAAGTAATTATTGTAATTTGATAAGATTTTATGGACGTTTTTTCCCGTACATTTGCAGTAGATAATTCACCGCATAGTATCAATTTGACGAGAAATATTCTGGAGTAATATCGTATACCTTGCTATTTATAAATAATTAGCCTCAAAACTTCTAATAGCGCCCATCAGCACCAATAATCGAGATGTTTTTTGAAAAATTGTGCAATAAAATTAAAATTTATTTTTCTTTTATGAATAATTGGCTTTTGACCCAATAAAGTTTCTCCGACAATTGTATCCCACAGGCCTTTTTTGTCTTACTTTAAGCTGGATTAGGTACAGTTTAAGTCGTATAGCATTGCCTAAGAGTAGGTTCCCTTAAAAAACTTTTCTGTCATAAGATTTATCATTTTTTCGCTATTTATGTGAAAAATTAGTGGCTGACGGATTCAACGCAAAATTCATAAAATTTTTGTGAAAAAATTACAGTATTAAGTTAAAGGAAAAACATTTAAAGCTAGAGCCCTGGGAATATTCGATATTAGATTCGAACTTTTCGAATAATTTTATATCTGACAGGCATTATTACCAACTGAATAAAGATTTCTGATGCCTTCAAGGAATCAATAAGAATTTTTTGAAACGGTAAAGAACATGAACAAATAAAGAGAATCTAATAAGTATGCGTAATTTCATCAATTGAATATTACAGTGCAAAACGAATTCATTTCTGATATATCTTAGCAGAATTTCTCTGCGTCGTTAATGTGTACATGGCTGATTAAATAATTATTATATAAACTTAGAAGACAGCTTATATTTTTTACCTAATTAGTGGCCCAATAGGATTAATTTTATTCTTACCTTTAACTATCAGAATAAAGTTTGATTACAGTATAAAGTTTGTAAATAAGTTCGTGGGTAAAATTTAAGGCATGCGTGGATTCGATTCTAAATTGTGTTTTGCAGGTCATTACCACTAGCATGTATGTATAATTAAACTGCGCATGCGAAGAAATAAGGTTTGATCTACGTTTTCTGACTTTTCTTAATAATATGATACAATCAATTACTTTTATATTAGTTTTTTTGGGTCTAATATAGACAGCAAAAAAGAAGAAGAGTTCAAATGAAAATTATTATTTTCTGCTTAAAAGTAGAATCTTATAATTATTTAAGGTAAACTTAAAATTTCTTAAAGATTTCATTCTTCAAAAAAGGCTGTTAATAATCGACAATCCCAACGCATGTGTGTGACATTAGTATTTAGAAATAAAAATGTTCGATTATTTAATAAATTATAGATTTTTGCTAAATTTTATCAATCATCTGATGTTAAAATAACAAATTGATTGTAAAAATATAAAAGGTTTAACTATATTTTTTAATTTTAAATATTTTTATCTTTTTATCAGAGAATTAAGCAGCAAACATGAGAAATAACAGCTAATAAATAATTATGTTAAATTTAATATTGTTACCTTTTCACCTTCAAGGATTTTTCGTATAAATTTAGATGACGTGTCCTTATTAAATAAAGATTCAGCCGCATCATATGGATTTACCAATGTTTTTGGCGTGAAAAAGTTGATAGAATCAGTTTCATTAATAACGGTACAGTTGGGAAAAGAAACAGACTTTTTACTTTCCTCTTTTCCAGTCAATTTTGAATAAAGCATGCCAATTCGATATTCGAAGTAAATCTAAGATTAATTAAATCAATATTGTTTTGATACAGGATTTTTATTCAATATTTCAGATTTAAACGACGAATTCCGTTACTTAATGCTCTATTTCCACAATAATCACCAAATAAATCTCTCGATAAGGAAGAAGCAAAAAACATTAAAAAAAATAAAATTCGTTGATCTGACTCAGAATATCTGTTAGATAAACTCTGATAATATATGTTAAAAATCATTTTTAAGGCTCTTTGAAGGTCGAAGCAGCACATTTGTTATGAAATATGCGAGATTTATTATCTCAAGCAGAAATAGTATACTAAATGCGATTTTTGTTGGGATTTGGTGTCTATCTACATCATAAACTTTATATCACTAAAATGAGTATCATCTCTTTATTTTGAAATTTCAAATTAATTTTTTCCTTAGTTCATAGTTGACCTAAGACTCAATACTCATTATAAAACTTTTAATTTCAGCCGCGGCGGTTTTATATTTTAAGATAATAAGCAAGCTGACCTCAATGGATAATCAATTTTAAGGATTTTTACAATCATGCTTTAAGGCAAAAATATTATCTTTCCTGTATTTTTAAAAGTAAAAAAGACATGAGAGGTGTTTTATTAACTAAACTGATTGTAATGCCGCATAAATGCAGAATATCTTAAAAATGCCTGTATCTAAAATCTATTTTGGCAGTTTATTACAACAAAATACCCTTTTCTTAAGATTTAAGCATTCGTAAAATATTTTAACAGGAGTAAAATATATAAAACTTATATCTCGTATCCAAATGCGCAGTCTTGAACCGATCAGACTTGCGTTAGTTCACACATATCTTTAGTTAAATGCATGAGCTGAAAATTTATTAAATACAAAGGTCGCCGTATGATGGTTCTAAAATGATTTTCAGCACAAAAATGAGCCTATTAGATATTAATTAGAAATTGACCAAACATTTTTCGTCAAATTGAAATAATGGAATAAATTTCATTTGATCTTTAATTGAATATAATCACCGCAGACACAATCAAATTATTAATTTCGATATATTACTAATCTTTTAGCTCAAATAAAAATGAATATAATCATAGGCTATAATTGAGCGTTTTTATTAATATTCGTGGCCCTTGTTTATAGTAGTCTTGCCAATAATATGAGTTGGTCTGCAAATTATAATTTCTCTAGGTCTTCGTGCTATTTCAATAAGTTTTGTGATTTGTAGTAAGTTGTCAGTTTAATTTACAAAAATTAAACATTTTTACTATATTTTAATGGTTTTCACCTTAAAGTCTTAGAAACATATTACTTAATGCATTCTTTTTCCATGTAATTTAATTAGTGAAATACGTAAAAAAACGAATACACCAAACACATCAAAAACCGAGAAAGATTTTGATTCTTTTCTGCGTTAAGAGTAATGAAAAGGTTTTAAAATGCCTAAAATATCAAAAATATAAAAATTAAAGTAAAAAGCTCCGTTTGGACTCTTGATGAATAATTATTTGTATGTTTTCGAAATGTTTACAAGTTTTCAAAACTAAACCTGATTATATTTGATTTAATTTTAAATTAATAAGTTATTAAAATAAGCAATTGAATAACACATCATATAAATGCATTCTTAAAGGTTTATCTTTGAAATTCATTGTGTTTTAAGAAACTATTCGAATTCAAACTCTATCTTTTAACCAAAAATATCGAATATATCTTCAAATTCGATATCAAAGATCAGCACAAAAGCAGCTCTTCTAAATTGATCATGATTTCGTTTTTTTGTTTAAATTTAGTCGTATTAAAGTTAAAAGAATGCGTTTTAAAAAATAATGTTCATATAAAAACATATAATTATTTAGTCAAACACTTGAATTTGACTTAGTATGTCATAAAAAAGGCCAATTTGTCAAAAAATTCTGATTCTGCGAAATAGAAGATTTAATGGCTTTATATTTGATTTTGAGGTAAAATTTTAAAATATTAACGTTTAAGATGATTTAAAAAATAGACATTAAACTATAATTAAAGCGTATGTAATTTTAAAATTTACCTTTGATGATTTTTCTTCATTTATAACTGTTTTAACTTTCGTCCAAAAATATAATGCGAAATACAAGTGGGACAACATTTTGAAATATCGAGGCGGCTTTTGGGAATCAAATAATTAAACTGGATTATTTTGGATCAGTATAATCCAATAACATTGACAAATTTCAAATTAATCAGAAATATGAAATTAAAATAAATCTTGGTTGCTTCGTCCTTTTATAGAATAAATTAAACAGTTTTGCAAATCATTTTCATTATTTTCAAATAACTCTTAGTCAGTATCTCTTAATACTTGCTATCGTTTTTACAGTTTAAATTAATCAACAAAAAAAGAAAGTTCGGCTAATAAACCATAAGAATTATCGATTATTATTTTGTTAATAATACGAACTTAGAAATCGTAAAGTTTTTATATGGATGCATTATTAAATCTTTAAAGAAAGTTTGTAGTCATTTTAGCTGGAAATAAGACTTTCGAAAGAGAGAAACGGTTAATTCAACAATTTATGGATAAATTGCACATATTTATGTATTTTACGAACTACAGGCATCTTTGGCTCTGTAATATCAAATTAATAAAAAAAATTTGACGCCATTAATTGAGAATAACAATTAAATTATTGAAACATAATAATCGATGATAGCACGCATTTTCAGCCGGATCCGCCACCTTTTAAGTTCAAGGCGGTCTAGGGAATAATTATCTGATCCATGATTATAAAGGTAATAATTATATTATCCCTATTATATTCATTTCAGGCATTATTTAGCTTAAAATTTAGCATGAAAATAACTGAATGTTTAAAAATACTTACTGTTTGACCATAGGTATTTTTAAGGCTATAAATAATTAAATGCCGAGCTATAAATTTATTTGAGGGACATTCTAGCTTAATTGAGTTCTCATAAGTAAAATTCTCTAGCTCATGATGTGATATCAAACAAATGATTTTATGTCCTAGAATTCATAATAGGTCAAAAATAGCTGAAATTAGCTACATTTCTTCCAAAATGATAACGTTAGTGGTATTTTTCGTTGAAATAGATAATATTTTGACCCCTTTTTAGTTGATAACTCATCGAATATTGACAAAATTATCTTAAAATTCCACCCTATATCTTTTCAGGTGATTCTGTTGTTAGATGTAGTGCCGTAATCACGATAAGGATCCCATTCCGAAAAGATTTTTGGGTGTTGAATTTACACTCGATGGTTTTCAGGTTCAAAAAAGTATTTATGCGATGTACTGCAAGAGAGTTGACCTACTGTCGCACTTAAAGCATATTGTAAGAAAAATAGGACAAAGCAGACCAGTAAATATATTTTAAAATTATAGATTAGGTAATATTGATATGTGTTGAACATTAAAAAAACCTCTCTCGCTCAAAAATTACTTGAGATAATGTATGGACTGTCGTTGTTCAGTGATTTTATCTAATTTCTTTAAGTTCAATCTTAAAAAACCATTCTGCACAATCACTAGTATTTTTCATACAATGCAATTCTCCATTTTTTATTCCAAGTTATCAATAGAGTTATTTATAGAATTTTAATGCGAAAAAAAGAATTATTAAGGATCAAAATTTACCCGTATGCTTAATCTTCGTTTAATTTTCATATATTACCAGCCTAAAATGACAAATATTGGTATAATTTGTAATGCGATTTTGATCATAACTCTTAAAAACCAATTTTAGCTGTCAACAATCACCATTCTTACAGTCCCCAACAGACAATGATCAAGAAACGCAGAAAATCTATTATATGTAGAAACTTACAAGATTACGAACTTTTCCGAGATGATTTTTACATAATGCCAGACTTTTCAGCAGATTTTAGGCAGCAAAATAAGTTTTTTAATTTTGCTACATCGCGATAGCAGCATCTATCTTTTTAACAAGGAAATTTACGCAAAAACACAAGTCTGATTTCAAACTAGCTAAAAACATATAATTAAATTTAAGAATACTTTTTGTAGAATATTTAAGAGCGATCGCGTGCATAGTTAGATTTTATTGTACTTCTGTAGTTATGTCTGGAGCACACTAATCCATTACAGCAAAAATGTTGAAGATTGCATAAAGTGGTTCTAGTAATTGTGATCAGATATAATTTTTTTAAGCTTTGTATTGGATATAATATAAATAGTAGATATGATAAGTTTTTCATTCGATTATCGCTATCACTTGGTCTCTTTCTCTTTGAAATTTAATTTTTAAAAAAAATTTAACTTGCCCAAATCATTATTTATTCTCGTGATGCATGCCTTTCGATAAAAATGAAAAAAATTTCATCTATATACAGTGATACCTCGTATAACGTACTTAATTCTTTCTAGGAGTAAGTTCTTTATGCGAAACGATCGTTATGCAAGCCATGCGTTGTACTAATATACAAAAAAAAATTAAAACCTGGGTTCGAGCAATTTTATTTGTTGATTTCGTTCGATCTAAAGAAAAAATGGTAATTCATGACAAACACGTGCGCTTAAGCGAAATAGTGGAATCTGATTTAGTTCATTGTGCGAAGGAAGGTTCGTTTTGCGAGTTATCTATTAGCAAAAAAGAAGTACGTTATGCGTATCGCACGCTATCCGAGGAGTACGTTATGCGAGGTATCACTGTAGTTGGATATTGGCTGGCGTCACATCACAAATATAAATAAAATTTATTATGCTAATTCCAATCTGCGTGATCAAAGATCAATCTTTATTTAAAGTATTATGCTTTTAAATCCTTCAAAGTAATGTTGCATCTAACTGTAATTGACGATTATTTAGGAGTTTCGTAGATGATCAGGGCTCATGTGATTAATAAATGATTGTTAATTTATATATATCTAAAGTCGTTTCTACATAAGATTATAGAAAAATTATAGAGCAGAAAAATTCTTAATTACAGGATAAAAATAGAATAATTCAAACAATTTAATGAATAGGCGTATAATTGTAGACTCTACTTTCAGTTACCATTATAAAAATCCGTGGTTCATCATAAAAATATTTCGATATTAATCGCGATTCTGCAATTCTTCAGTTAAATAAAATTTAGATTTCTGTATTCTCATTCATTGTTATGTTAATATTTACATTTGAAAAATATTTTCCTTGTTTTATAAAAAATTGCAAAAATATCGAAATACAAGCGCATCTCATGATAATATAAAAATTCGTTAAATCGCGAAAAAATAAAATTAAGATGATAAAACAGGTATTTTTTGCAGACTTCAGTCGTGAACAATTGTTAATAAATCCCAAAATTAAAAAAATATTACATTTTACATATTTTGAGTCGGTCTTTTTGGATAATTGTTGATAAGTATTAAATTTGGGATAAATAAACTATAAATGTTTAAAAAATAAATATCGACCATAAAAACTCAGTTATAGGATCTTTTTTTTATAAATGATCCGATAAAACTATTTTAATAGATAAAGCCTTCAAAATTATTCTTTGATGTATAAAGATTTTAATTTACGACATTTTAATTTATTTTCAATTCATTAAAATTATTCAAATTCTATTTTTTACATTAATTAAGCTAATTACCGAGTTTTTCATTGAAATCACAGATATCAAAAAATTTGATAATTGCGGCGATTGACGTCAAAATCACTCTTAATTTACCACCATTCATTAAAATAAATAAATATTGTCAATAAAATGTCTCTTAAAGATTCTAGTTCCTTGCTCTCTCATGATTTGCACATATATTATAAAAAAAAGTTGTGTTCGTTTTTATCAGTGAATTCCAAACATGGGACTAACGCCACATTTGTGTTAATTTGATTTAAAGGGAGAAGGGGTGGAGTATAGTTTTTATAAAATTCTCGGTATGCCATGGCACAATAAAGGTTTGGAATCACTGGTATAGAATGTATTTTTGGTTTATGAAAGAAAAAAATCTATTACAAGCATTTTCATCAATCTCATCATTAAATTTAAGGACCTTAGTGTGTTCACATAGCTCAATTAAAATACCACTTTTGTCAACAATTAAAAATAGCTTTGTTGAAAAAAATTTCTCATCCGGTCTATTAATAAATTTAGAACAAATATTTTTCTTAGATCTATCAGTTGGTGAATACAAATCGTGAAATAATGATGATGGTAAATGTAACTCAAAATTAGTTAAGATTTATTTGATGATTCTCACAAGCATAATAATATCCTGTAATTATGCTGAAACATTTTCGGAATTAGAAAATTTCGTAAAAATGAACTTATCGATGGTATTTTAAAACAATTTAATAATTTACCATAATTAAATATTTCTCTGTTTTTTTGGAGCATTATTTGTCAAATTGGCGATAGATAAGCTTAAATTTTTTGACTAAATATCTTTTACTGTTCTTTCAAGGAATAAAAACAACAAATGAAGTTTATTGCGCTTTTTTATGCATAAAACTTTTTTAAGCATGGCTTTTTGTTTCAGACAATATTGTTTATCATTTTTAACATTCATTTATGGCATTAATATTAAAATATAATAACATATTGATAAGATCTCGGAGACCCTATACGAGTGTTTACCAAAATTAGGCACACGCCCCTAAGTAAGAGTTGGTGAATTAGATTTTATCAGTGCTAATTTTGAAAAAGAGAGATAAATATATATGAGTAATAACAATAACAATATAATCACGCGCGTCGATCTCGCACGATCATCTAAATATCTCTCTATTACAAATATAAATACAATGATGCCTCGTATAACGTACTCTTCGAATAACATGCCATGCGCATAATTTATTTTTAACTGCTAATAGATAACTCGCATAACAATTATTGCTTCGCACAATGAATTAAATCAGATTACACTATTTCGCTTAAGCGCGTGTGTTTTTCATAAATTACCATTTTTTCTTGAGATCGAACGATATCAACACACAAAATTACTCCAAACCGGGGTTTTAATTTTTTGTGTTGACATAAAAATTAATTTTGTTGTTCTTGCATTTTAGTAGAAAGCATGCATCGATTAACGATCGTTTCGCATGAAGAACTTACTCCTAGAACGAATTAAGTACGTTATGCGCGGTATCACTGTACTTAAAAATATATCTACCATGCAATTAAATTAATAGTTTTAAAAATTTTTCAAAAACTCTTGGTTTAAAATCCATATAAACACCGAATATTCGCGATCTCGGTTAAATTGATCATACTTAACGTAAACTAACTATTTCTGACATGATTCTGAATTAAATTGACCTAAATAACCTATCAGCATACTTTCAGTAGTTTTAAGTTTTTATTTCAACTAATTGTGATAACGGCGTTACTGAGAAAACCCAAGGATAATTTTTTGTCTTATTTTTATAATTTTACTAATATTCCAGACTAGTTTGAGATCAGGAAATAACCCTAAAAGGCACGAGTTGGCATTTTTTAGCCTAAGATCGCATCTTAAAGACTCAGAGCTAAATTACATTAATTTTCGTTTCAATATGATCTCTTTAAGGATCTGGATATGACTTGTGGTCAATACAACGAGTCACCTAGTAAAAAATTCAATTATTGATTCATGTATATTAATATTATTAAAAATTTTTGCGCATAATATTTTGCGATATAATTTATCTTTATTCCATATTTTATGTTAAATTTACTATAATCAGACTATGCATGAAGAACTTAAATCAATAATCGAGGATGGATTCAATTTATGTCATGTTAAATTAGGTCGATGCACGTCTCGCTCTAATGTAGACATAGTATCAAATTTTGTACTAAAATTACAGCCGTGCTTGATCAGGAAAATAATCTGTATGTTTAAAGAAGAATTTTTCGTATGATGTCAGTAATAAATCTAGTTAAATTCGAATCACTATGACGCAGTTGTAAAAGTATCACAAAAATGCCAGAAATATCGGAATGATGAATTAAGCTCAGTAATATTGTGAATCTTTATTTAGTTTTGTTTGCATATTGTTGCTCGCCTTCATAATATATACATTAGAGAACAAGTATGTATTTTAATAGAATTATAATATCACTAATTATTAGCAAAATATCAATATTGTTCTCAGGAATGGCTATTATGACACAGAGAAATCTAGAATAACGCTAGAATTGAAATCACCTTCGACCGAAGATGTTACAACGGTAAACAAATTTTTATTTAATTATTATCAGAATAAATTGGATAAGCTTAAATCAAGAATGAAACTGCGAAAAAAATACAAGCTGCTCGACGAATAATTGCCGCTGATTTTTGCTTATATTATGATTGATAATAATGTTAAGCTCAATTATCATTTTGTTTAAATATATATTGATTTAAAAATGTTATTTTGTAAAAAATGATTTATAAATCCCCACAATCACTCTTAGATTATAAATAAATTAAATCTTAGAATAAGAGAAATATAATTCAGTAAGTTATGACACTAGAATTTTCGGTCGAAAAGTATTTATAAAAGGTAATTGTTAAGTTTAAGCAGTGCATTAGATATTAGTTAAGGCTAGTCTACGAGTGTTTACGAATTTTTAATGCTAAATTATTTTCTCAACCATTTTTTGCGAGTGATAAGTCTCCTTTATGTTGTCATCACACGGCAAGCGTGGGGGTCTTTTTGTTCTATATGATCCATTCGGTTGCATTTATTTTCCCCAAAAAAAATTTCTACGAATGCGCAATTTCGTCGAAAGACTTTTTTCCCGTAAAAATGAATGGTGATATAGGGTGAAATTATTTTTTATTATTATAATAATACAAATTTTATTATTTTAGAAGTTTAAAATCATAAAAAACCACATAGGGTCAAGACATGATCAAAAATAATGGACACCTTTATCATAAAGGCAATAGTTATGAATCGAAAATTTATTTTTGGTGCTTAAAATATTATGTAATTGGGTGTAGAGGTCGATGGATCACCAAAAATTCAATCGTTTTTTCAACGTCAGGCAGTCCTAATTACGCTCCTGATATATTATCAATTGAAGCCGTTAAAATAATAAATCGAATAAAGAATGTCGCTATTTCTACTGTTAAAAATCCTTAAGTATTAATCGGTCGAGAAACCTGCAATTTACTGAACTCACTTTTGGGTTCCTTATCACGTTTTAGTTACATAAGAAGAATGATAAACTGCAAAAAAAAAGCTAGTAATCTTCCTTTAGGGCAGGGGTGGGAAACTTCTTTTGTCGGCGGACCAAATATGAAAGAATGAAGTTGTTTATGGGCCACATTAGTGAATTGATCCTTTACTCGAGTATTTATTCACCTATATAAGAATTAAATCTTATATAATTAGTTTTAAATATTTAGAGTAAAACAAAGAACCAAAAACAGTATTTAAATTTATGTCATTCAATGCGACATCTTTGATCAATAAAATTTATCCAGAAGTTGTTTGAACAATGACTGTGTATCGGAAGTAGAAATTCTCAGTAAAGACTGCAAATCAACATCAGTTAGATTTGAGAGCAGTTTTTTTAGTTAATGTTAACGGTGGTAAATGTTTGGTCACAAATGTTGGTAGATCCGAACAGAGCACACATTTTCATGGCCTTCTTTCTCAGGTTGGCAGACTTAGACTGATTCGGTGACGCAATGAATTTTCTGATGCTTTTTAATGAGAATTTCTCTTTAAGGTTAAAGTCACGCCGCAGAAATATTAATTCCAACCGTTTATCATCCCCCTTTTTTCAAAATCAGTTGCAAGCGGTGATGACGTGATAACAAATTCAGCAACGAGCTTCTGGAAGTTCATAAAATCTTGATAAAATTCATTATCATGTGCAGAAATCTTATTGGTATAATTCTTAGTTGATATCATGTGTGGTCCAAAAGTTTTGAGTGTTACGAAGGGAATTGTGGTTGCTCCTGATTACTCTCTTGTTTTGTATTGGAGTAGTTCCGATCGCGGAAATTCTATAGCCAACGCGTCAACTTTAATTCCCACTTAACTTTTTGACAATTATTAATTTGTCTTTATTTTCAATAGGATAATCAGTCCAATACCTTTCTCTTAGGTAAACGGTTTCTTTGGTTTTTCGAGACTATGGTACTTATTAAACCCACATGATTAAAAAATTCATCTCTTCAAGGGAATCTTATGTTGTCGAAGAGCTCGCCGAGACACAAAGTTGTCGCTTAGTTTTTGTTTTTACTTTGGTAGTTAAACGATAATATCTGCTCAAATTGGTTGAAAAAGAATATTTTTGACATCGTCATGGATTATTTTTATTCGTGTAATCTTTTTTTGGCAGCCTTAATCCTGCCTGTTAGATTAAAAAATCTTAACACTGATAAATCCGAGTGGAAATTTAAGTCAATCTCTGGGAAAATCTGTAGCAGAACTTTTCCTGTGTGGTATTTTTTTAATAATTGCCTCACGCACACACTTTTCCATCAGTTGATTTATTTCCATGATTCGAAGTGTTTATACTTTTAATAGAATTTGATGAAAGAAATCGTTAAATTAAATTTAAAAAATGTTAAATTTGGCTCAAACACTGTAAGTAATTAGTGGGAGGGTGCAGTAGAATGAGCTGAAGCTACATTATTTTTTACAAACGGAAACCGTCTGCGGGCCAGTCAAAATCGCGTTTCGGGCCGTATGTTGCCCATCCCTGCTTTAGGGCCTTGAAATCTATCAGAATTTTTTTTCCTGTTAATTTATCTGCTATATTGTTTTTAGACTGATTTTTACTACACGACAACAATTATCGTGTCAATTGAATCGTTAAATTTTCTTCAGATTGGTAAATTTCACTCATATAACGAGAAACTACGTGGCACTTCAATGGGACGTTTAAGACGTGTCCAAGCATTTTTAGCCAGTTTTATACTGTTCACGTGAACATGTTGTCGAAATGGATACCCATTTTATATTTATTTTTGAAAATAAATTATTTCAAACAAATAATAATGTATTTTCTTACATACGCACGCAAAATGCAAATATTAGTCCCAGTCGTGGAATGCTAGACTTTGAACATAATGCATTTACAACCACTCAAACGAATTTTCTGGCTTCACAAATTAACTGGTGTTTTTCTCTCAAGTTAGTATATTTAACAGAAAATTCAGTAAAATTCGGAATTTTTAGTTTTTAATTAAACAAATACCGAATTTCGATAATATACAAGATTGACAGCTGCACTAGCTTTCCTTCCAATTGAATTTGTGGAAATTTCTTTTGCAATAATACAAAATAATAACTATTATCTGCGCTTTAGGAATCAATTTCAGCAATTATTCCACTATTTTGTGCCGTGCTCGTAGATCTGAGCACAAGGGTTGTTTAAATATAGATTAAAAACGGATGACATAAGACAATCAAATATCTTACTAGCCTCTAACTAAGGGTGTTATTCCTCCAGAGGGTGATAGGCGGGCACCGCGCCTTGGTGCACCGCATTTTGAGGACAACTATATCATCAGAATTTAAGTTAATAGCTCTAGAACAATGCTGGCGAACCTTTTACTGATCTCATGTCAATATTTCAAATTAAAAAAGCGACAGCATTATTGCGTGCTAAAGAATTTTTTTCAAATATTTTTTTTTAATTTGTAAAGACCAGTAAATGACGAAAAATTGATTTTATTTGGCTAAAAAATAGATAAAACTTCAATTTTTTATGAAAAGGGGATATAATAATTTTACTTTAAAAACACTAAATGTTCCTTGCTTGACACAGTTCTAATGAAATCGATGAGACTTTTCCTGTTGTAGGGAAAAATATAAATTTTTGATGCCAGGAAAATATTTTTTAATCTTTAATCTTACACAAGCTGCTCTGAACTCCAATCTTTGCGTAAAATGATTCGAATGTCTGATTTTATGTAATTCATCGTCAAAAACAACTTTTCGCAGGAATAAGTAGATGAAAAAATCTACAAAATTGCAATTTTGAGTTTATTTTAGAGATTTTAAAGTTATTGGTAGATCATTCTATACATTAAGAAACACGTTTTTATCTAATAATTTTTGTTTTAATACGTTGCAAACGACCATTTTTAAATAGTTTCTAGTTGTAAACGTAAATCGATAAATTTATTTTTTCAAAATTTTTCTCGATTGAACTCAACTAACTGAATTTCAAAAGACTTCAATTCCAACCAAATGAAAATTTTACGACCCAAATTATTAAAATCAATGATCTCTGGGTATATAATATATTTAACTTCGTCTTCAAACATTCTAAACTGCACAAAACGCATAGAAAATTGTTCAATGGTTGCGTCAATTGCTTTAAAAAAAAAGAAAATCTCAGATGTTTAATTGTTTTCATGAATTTCCAATTAATCATGAAACTTTCGAATTATAGTATAAAAGCTGAAATTCGCATTTTCTAAATCACATTTAAACATTTTTAATTTCTTTTCAGATGCTGTTATAATATCCGAAGCACTATCAGCTGTTTTTAAAAAATCTTGCAATTTAACATTACGTTCATTTAAATGCAACCAAAAGTCGGTAAAAAACATTAGTCTGTTGAGCCAACCCACATCAGTCAATTCCCATTGCACTCGTTTGCTGTCATGCATAAACATTTGAATTTTATCAAGGTCTTCCACAAAGCATTCCAGTACACGACCCCTGCTAAGCCATCGAACATCGTTATGCATTAATAATCCAGAATATACTGATTGCACTTCTTTCAACAAATTCAAAAATTTTTTCTTATTTAGTGTACGCGAAGTAATGAAGTTAACTATATTTGCTACTATTTTCATCCCATCATGAAGTTGACCCAAACAGGATTTTGCTTACAATGGTTCTTGGTGCGCAATGCAATCGAATGACGCCGATTAGTGTCCAACGCGTTGCATAAATAATTTCACAAATCCTGAATCTTTTCCCACCACACATGGTCCACCATCAGTAGTAACTGAGACTATTTTTTGAGATCAAGATCTGCATTTTTTACTTGTTCCACAACTTTCTGCCAAATTTCTGCACCGTTTGTATATCCAAGTAAATTGGCTTAGTTTATTAGTTCTTTGCGCATTTCGTTATTTTTGGAATATCTAGCAACAATGGCTGACCGAACTAATGATGTTACCTCGGTACTCTCGTCTAAGCAAATAGAATAGGTCTTAGATAATTAGATATCCTCTTTTAATTGATATTTAATATTTTTTGTTTAAATTAAGTATTCTATCTTTTACCGGTACGTGACTTTTTGGCGACGCCGTTTTGGCGATGGATGTTTTGGCGACGCAGTTTTGGCGCCGGACGTTTTGGCGCTGGAGTGTTAGCGTAGAAAATTTTTGTTTAAAAGCTTTTTAGCGTTCTAATAAACAATCATATGTCCTTTTTACATCGAAAAAAAAGATATAATTTGGACAAAAATACAAAATAAGTTGGGTCATATTATTATCATTTCAGATAGGAATAAAATTTATTTTTATGCCTAATAAATAATAATTATCCTAATTCTTTTTGAAAAATAGTTTTATTTCGGAACCGTAAAACTAAAACGTTAGCTTTCAACTGGTATGTCGTCTGTCCACGAACGAACAATTGATGGAAAAAACCGCACTAAAAATACGTTTAAGCAGTGCATCAAAAATTGCAAAATTAATTCAGAAAGGCTTAATAAAAAAATATATAAATTTATAAAATGTATTTGAAGTGCTCAAAAGTGATGTTGCCTTGAATTGGCGATTTTGTCATGAATATAAGCCGTTTAAAAAAGTGCACATAATTCCGTGAAAATTATGCCAGAATGATCAAAAATTGTTAATATTTTTAGATATCAATAAATCATTGATTATCTTAAAGTAAGTTCTTACAATTTATTGATAAATTAATAAAATGAACTTATTTCTTAAATCAATAAAAATATAAGACTCGATAAGGTTTATTGAATTTTATTTGTCATTTTAAATATTTTAAAATATTGCTTCGGGTTCATTTAATGATTTTTAATTAAAAAAATTGGCTCAGCGCCAAAACGTCCTGCTTTGTTTTTTATCTGGCTTGATGTATACTGTTTTTGTTGGTCTTCACTTTTGTCAAGAAGGAATTTGTGATTAGTTTCAAGGTGACGTTTAACTGATGATGTTAGACAAACAACACTTCAAGAAAACATCGCACACAAGGCTTCATTTTGATTTCTTATCACTACTTATCTTTTAGTCAACCAATCTTGGAATTCCCGACCAGTTCCTTTTTCTGAAATTTTTGTTTCTCTTTGAACAAAATTTTTGATTTTTTACCATTAAAATATTTTCACGATCAAGAAATTCTTAAAATATAATTATTTCAACAGGATAGCACAGCTTTGTAAGTGCATACTAAAATCCTCGATTAGACTACTTGACACTTACATCGTTATTAAAAAACCTAAATATTTTGAATTATTCTTCAACTTCAAGCGAAAAATTGGTGTAAATATCTTTTAAAGCCTCTCATATTGATTTCACTGAACAAGGAATAAAACATTTTAGCGATTAAAATCGTTTTTTGGTGCTAAATGAAGAATATATTAATTTAAAACTTAAAAATAAAAAATTTTTTGTTAAAGAAATGTGGCGTGCCACGAAAATTTTTTCCGCGTGCCCCCATTGGCACGCTTGCCATAGGTTCGCCAGCGCTGGCCTAGGAACTGTCCTTTAACAAACTGGCCGCAAAATACGTTATCCAAGCAGAGTTCTTAACTCTGCGAAAAAGAAATACTCCACATATGAGAAAGAATGCTTGGGAGTAATATTCGACCTGAAGCAGTTCGGGCAGTACATCTTAGGTAAGGAATTCCTCCTTAATTCCGACAAAAAGCCATCGGAATGGCTATTAAATGATAAAGCCAAAGACGGTCGAATTGGACGGCGGCTGGTAGCCATGCAAGAATACCAATTCAAAATTGTATATAGAAAACGATGCTAAAATAATAATGCAGACGCTCTGTTCAGATTTGCTCTCTACACCGAAATAGAACCAATTATCACAAGAGAAGAACTTTTAAAAAGACATTCAGAGGACCGAAGAGTATCTGAAGTTATGAGAGCAATTGAACAGAATCGCCCAATTGAAAATCACTGCAACGACACCACAATAAAGCGGTTTAATCAATTAAGATAACAACTGGTTTTCAATGATGGATAACTCCAACGCTCCTCTCACAACTTTAAAAATGTAAATGATAACACTTTCGTGATGATAATCCCTCGATCACTATTTGTCGAAGTAATCAATTACTGCCACGACACAACCTAATCGGGTCATCTAGGCTATTATAAAACTCTAACAAAAGTCTTAAAAATGGCCTACTCGCCAGGTGTCTACAAAGACACATTGAATTACTTACAAGATGCATTGATTATCAAGAAGCAAAGAAAGAAATTCAGAAGCAGCCACTGTGTCCCGTGTCAACAGGACTACATTGAGATGTACTAGAAATTGACATTCTAGAACTTCCTGAAACGAGTGATGGAAACAGATACCTACTTGTTATACAAAACCATTTTACAAAGTGGTCAGAAGCAGTGCCGCTTAAGAATCATAAAGCGTCGACCATTTGAGATAATTTCATCAAATTTTTCCCAAGGATGGGACCTCGTCGCGTCATTAACTCTAACCAGGGTAGAAATTTTGAAAGTTTTCATTTTAGAAAACTTTGGAAAGCCTGAGGAGCAATAAAATCTCGAACAAACTCATACCATCCGCAAGGAAATGACCTTGTTGAGAGAGGCAATCGAACCTTAATCAAAATGTTGAGAAAGAATTTATCAGAAGAGAGAAAATGGGACAGAATAATTAACATTCTTAAAAGCGCTTACAACTCGTCGATACATGCAACCACAAAGAGATGCCCTCATGAAGTACTTTTTTAGCGGTAATCAAAAAACCTGTTATTTTAAAATAAAATTCAGCTTGCAGACATCAAGTCATACCTTAGTGGAACAAAAAGGAATCTAGAAATTATAATTTATATCATAAATGCAAATAATGCTACTTCGTCATCAATACAAAAGGACTAGTTTGATAAATTAATCCTAAACTACCCTACATTTACAGTGGGTCAACAATTTCTCAAGCCAAAAGTCACCAAAAGCAAGATTGATAACCTATGGGAATATGGTTGGGAAATACAAAGTATCACAGGAAAATCCGCCGCAATTAAAAGAAAAGTTAATGAAATTAAAATAATGAGCCTCGATCGTTTAAAACCAAGCAAGATTAGGTCATAATACAATTCTGAAATCTCATCAAATCGACAAGAGCCCACGTTCTGTGTGTTAGCAGTGGACGACCAAAGGCAAAAGTATCGAAATACACGATCCCAAACCGCTCTACGAAAGCTCCTACGATATGGCTAAGAAGAAACGGTATTCAGGGAGCTGGTGACTCCATTTGTGCGGCTGCGCGACATTGGTGTTTTTTTAGATCCAACTTTTTGATCAAATATATGATTTAAAGTTTTTCAATCCTGTTAGAATAAGCTTTATTTCTTTTAAATATTATTAATACGAAAATTGAAATAAAATAATTATTAAATTGAGTTAATTTTAGTGTGTACCAAGTAAGAATTCTGTTCAGATGCCTCTTTAAAAATTTTTGTGAATATTTTCCAAATTTTTGAAGGGCTTCTAGATCTCCACATAAATTTGTCTAGATGTGATTTAAGCAAAGCTGCTGACGTTCCTAGCATATTCTTTATTAATTTAAGCTTCAGACTTTGCCAAACACGTTCATTATTCTGGGTGTGCCTACCACCTTCGGAAATGAAGTTTTGACTGTTATTGACGGTCTCATGAACATAATTATACCCTGTTTCATCAATCCTAATATAAGCAGCGTATTCGTCACTCCAAATGACTGATCCTGGAAGCACATTGGCCCTAATAATTGGAATAAGTGTTTAACTATCTCTTCTTTCCACCTGTAACAATCTAATTTCCCCGGTCTCAAAAGAACCATTTTCTAACCTGATACATTCAGCCATGCCGAAAATCCAGGGTTCTTCTATTCTACGCCCGAAATTTCTTTGAGGATTCATGACTATCCCATTATTTTCATTGAGTTCCTCCCATTCGATTCGATCTTGTGCAGGGATATTATCATATCCAAGGAGTAAACTTCCCCGGTTATACATTCTTTTTCCTCTTAAGAGTGACTCGTCGATCTGAATGACCACCGAAACTTGATAACCAAGGCCTCTATCCATTCCCATTAATATTTGGTGGGGGCTCTCGTTTGATCTTGCCTGTACTAAACGGCAAAAATTGTACCCATCTACGATTTTTTTGTGGTCAATTTCAAGATTTTCGATAGATTGTTGAATAATTCGTTTCGAAGTCCAATTAATTATTATTTGGAGAATCTTCTCAGGTGTAAGATTGCAATTCGATCTAAATAGTGAATCTTGATATGTTAATAATCCATTTGTCCTTGGAGATAATAATGTTTTGCATGATTTGCAGGTGAGAAATTTCATATATGTAATATTTTGTCCTTCTAATTCCAATTCATTTTTTCTGATCTGAGTAATCTTTCTTTTGCGAGTTCTAGGTGTAAAACCTTTAAATGGTTCTCTAAAGTTGGAATTTCTGCATAAAAATCCTTGATCAAGAATTTTATTTTCCGATGTAATCAAATTATGATTATCAGGAAATGATTTTAAAACGTCTTCGTCAAAAAGTAGCTTATAAAGCTTTACCTCCGCCATTATTTTTTGATATGCGCAATAAAGGAGTCACCAGCTCCCTGAATACCGAAGAAACCACAAATTATAAAATGAAAAGAGTGTAGCCATTAATCTCTCGTTATTATTCGTAGACTTGTGTTTATAACGTGACTACATTTTCCCAACAAAGTTTAAAGCCACCATTTCAAAATGACCGAATTGGTTATTTAATTAAAATTATTTTTATCATAAATATCTAAAATTGTAAGATTAAATTGAACAGCAAAGAGGTAAAAATAAAAATAAATAATCCTATTTCTGTCATTTTACATTCTAATATCCTCAATTATATCGAAGAATTCCGCGCGTCTACTCATCATCGATTTTTCAACTATTTCTTTCATGATTTCCCCTGTATTAGAGGTATGAAATACTTTTAATGGTTCCGTGAAAATTAATCTTTGGATATTTTGTAACCTAAATTTGAATAATATTTTTACCATCATATATCGAATTCGATTTATGCAATTTAATACTGGTTTATATATTGCTACAAGAAAGGAAACCGAGAATATTATTGTGGCAATCATTAAAAATGTGTCCTTTTTCAATTCAATACTCAGATCCACTACAATAATTAGAATAAATTTACGTGCGTATTCGGTAAATTTTTTTAAATACTCATCAAATGGCTCGGTAAATCCTTCTTCAAAATATGTTATATCAGTTATATTGTCGTAATTTTTGTTGTATTCTAGTTCCGGTTGAGCATTCAAACAACTAAAAATCCCCTTAAGTCAAGAATTTTTTAATCACTTTTTTTATTTTACAAAATCCACTATTACAAAATTTACTGCAATTTATCTCACATCTATCTCCGATGGTATGTTTATCATGGCAAATACATTTTCTTTGCTTTTTTTCAATGATACAATCTTTAATGGCAACTAAACATACCTCCATTTTTACACATGCTTATTCCTTTGCAATTTCTTTCGTAACATAAATGCCCAGTCCAGCCAAATCGACATTTTTCACAATTAAGAGAGTTCTTTTTACAATTGACGCGGGGAGAATAGATATCACACAAATCTCTTATGTAAGACTTTTCACAAAAACAATATTTCGACGCACCCTTTATAAAATAAATCAATCATACCTTGTTGAAATTATCATTAAAAGACTTTTTTTGTTGTGGGCATGGATTTCTGCCACAAATGTAAACTTAAATTAGCCAGAATAAAATCAAAATTCAATAATTATAAAATTTTTAATATAAAATTTACAAAACCCCCCATTTTTATCGTAATTCTTCGGTGTAAAACTTGAGGCTCTGTCAATAGTGAGTTGAATTTTTATAAACATATGAAAAATATGTTTACGATTCTGTCTATTTTCTTATCTCCAAGAAAGTAGCTGCACTGTACCCGAGTCATCTACCAACTATTGAGACCAAACATGAAGGCTGCAAATATAATTTTTTGGATAACTTTATTGATCGTTATAGATAAGAAGGGA
Source organism: Cyprinella venusta (assembly GCA_038021265.1). Classification (NCBI taxonomy): domain Eukaryota; kingdom Metazoa; phylum Chordata; class Actinopteri; order Cypriniformes; family Leuciscidae; genus Cyprinella; species Cyprinella venusta. The sequence continues at coordinate 37,401 of JBBNEX010000257.1, forward strand.
CTGTAATTTATGGAAATTAAATAAAATGAATGAAAATTAATATAGAATGCCTTTGCTTTATATGATGGCGTCTTAAAAGAGTAAAAGCGGTCAGTCTAATGCTTGAACGTGATCAACAACGACATCAACTTACGAATGAAAAAAGAAACGCTTAAGAAATCTAAATCGCATCTTATTACTATAAGTTATCGATAATGCGATAAATTAAATGCTTATAGCTTCTCCTAATTCATAAAAAATAGAATTAAAAAAATATCTTGACTGAAAAACGGATAAATAATCGAGCGACTTATATGGTAAGACACTGAAAGGTAATAGTTGGTAAACGTCGATCTCGAACATTACTAGACATGCGGGAAAACCACATGCGAAATGGCTTAAGAAAATTTAAGCTAGGTTATATTCCGTTACTGTCATTTTTTACGTTTAAATGTCTTCGATTTTGCCAGAAAATACTCACTTGCCCCTGGAGAGTGATTATCCGAGTAAATCACTCTTCACGGTGAATGTAAAAAAACGGATTGTACCCTCATGGGTACGTCAGTTTGGTTTTTTGTTTATTAGTGTTAAAATAATTATAATCCGTGCAAAGAAAACTTATTTATGTTTTTAGTAAATCCTCAGGATTTTCTCAGATGATTTACTCGATCATCTGGCTGCAGACGAAAATCTTTTTAATTTACGCATAATTAACATACTTTGTAATAAACTGCTCCTAAACAATTTAATAATCTTCAATCTAGAAAGGTTAAATTACTACAGATTGTTTTTTTCAATTTCTGATAAAATAATTGTTGGAGTCATTATTTGGCAAGATAAATTTGACAGTGATCTAGTAAAATTTTAAGAATTGTATTTAATCATGGAGAAATTCATTTAATACCGCATTCAAGAAATATCGCTGAATTAGCAGTCAACGGTAATATGATATTTTTTGTATTAAATAGCACAGGAATAATATTAGAAATGAATTAAAACGGTTGCCTTTAATCAGATGTTAAGAATCAGTGTTTACTAATTAGGCATCAACGGTGAATCAATAACGTTAAAACTGATCGAGTAACTGGATATTGCTTTTTCCTAGAAAATGTCCGATCCGTCATTTTAATAGATTATTAAAAAATCATCGGCTTTTGTAAAATATTTTTATTGTGTTAAAAAATTCTTTTATTCGTACCATTGCAGCGTGGATAATTTATTTTGCATTTATTTTTACAATTTTTTATTGGATTTAAACAATTTTTGCCAGTTTTTGGACTGCAATTAAATTGAATAGATGAGTAATAGCGTGTTCTGTCATTTCTGAAATCATTTAAATTTTGAACTTTATTTTAATTTCTAATTCTCCTTCATTAATAGATGAGATTATTGTGAATCTATATATTGAATTCTTTTGTTCTTCTATAATTGATTTTGTGGAAAAATTCCAGTAAATGGTGTATTCGTGATTTTCTCGTGTGATTTCGGTAAAAAAAATCAAGAATTGGTAATTGTCGTTTCTACATATCAAATAATTGAATACAATGTGATTTTGATTTTGTGCAATTTCATCGTGCAAATAACATCGAGGGTTTTGTAAGCAGGCGTTATTTTTAAAATGTCCAAAAGCAGGAAAATTTCCATAATGTTTAATTTTCTGAAGGCTAAATCGGTAGAAAATTATTCAAAATTTAATTTGATGGTCTTACCCTCTAACAAATTTTATACTCGAAGAATGTAATAAACGGTGACTAGATGTCGTCATCTTTAAATATGAAGGATTTAAAGAGTAAATTCTTGAGTAATTTAATTATTTTACCTGATAAGAATCTTGATATAGTCGTTCAAAATAGTATCCCAGGCCCAAAATTCATCATCAAAGTCAAATGTATTGATATTTATGGCAAGTAATTTATATGGCGTTAAAAAAGCTTTATATTTTTTGTGTCCATAGCAGAAAAAATGATTCTAAAATTATTGGAAAATTGATCAATAATAATTAAAAAAATCCCTAATCATTCATTTATAAAAGTATTTTTCTATATCTTTTTAATTTGTGCAGAAATGCCTTTTCAAAATCGTACAATTTTGCGGGCGGACTCTATTTCCACAGGTTACCTAGATTAAGTAACCTTCATAATTAAAATTATACAAAAAAATTTTTTTTATAAAGCACCCTTGGTAATTTTTCGCGACATCTTAGCTCGCTCTGCTCCTGTCA
>JBBNEX010000260.1:0-39240 GCA_038021265.1 Cyprinella venusta
TGGTCGAAGTCTCGTGGCCCTCTGTCAGGAATCCCGAGTTTCAAGAAGATCGGAGGGGGTCAAAATTTCGGCCAAAAACGACAGTGTTACCCCTTATGTTTTTTTTTTCAGGTCAAAACTTTGACATCCGATATCTCGGCTCTGGAAGGGTCTAGAGCCTCCATTTTGCGCGCTGGTCGAAGTCTCGTGGCCCTCTGTCAGAATCCCGAGTTTCAAGAAGATCGGAGGGGGTCAAAATTTCGGCCAAAAATGACAGTGTTACCCCTTATGTTTTTTTTTTCAGGTCAAAACTTTGACATCCGATATCTCGGCTCTGGAAGGGTCTAGAGCCTCCATTTTTGCGCGCTGGTCGAAGTCTCGTGGCCCTCTGTCAGAATCCCGAGTTTCAAGAAGATCGGAGGGGGTCAAAATTTCGGCCAAAAACGACAGTGTTACCCCTTATGTTTTTTTTTTCAGATCAAAACTTTGACATCCGATATCTCGGCTCTGGAAGGGTCTAGAGCCTCCATTTTTGCGCGCTGGTCGAAGTCTCGTGGCCTCTGTCAGAATCCCGAGTTTCAAGAAGATCGGAGGGGGTCAAAATTTCGGCCAAAAACGACAGTGTTACCCCTTATGTTTTTTTTTTCAGGTCAAAACTTTGACATCCGATATCTCGGCTCTGGAAGGGTCTAGAGCCTCCATTTTTGCGCGCTGGTCGAAGTCTCGTGGCCCTCTGTCAGAATCCCGAGTTTCAAGAAGATCGGAGGGGGTCAAAATTTCGGCCAAAAACGACAGTGTTACCCCTTATGTTTTTTTTTTTCAGGTCAAAACTTTGACATCCGATATCTCGGCTCTGGAAGGGTCTAGAGCCTCCATTTTTGCGCACTGGTCGAAGTCTCGTGGCCCTCTGTCAGAATCCCGAGTTTCAAGAAGATCGGAGGGGGTCAAAATTTCGGCCAAAAACGACAGTGTTACCCCTTATGTTTTTTTTTTTTCAGGTCAAAACTTTGACACCCAATATCTCGGCTCTGGAAGGGTCTAGAGCCTCCATTTTTGCGCGCTGGTCGAAGTCTCGTGGCCCTCTGTCAGAATCCCGAGTTTCAAGAAGATCAGAGGGGGTCAAAATTTCGGCCAAAAACGACAGTGTTACCCCTTATGTTTTTTTTTTTCAGGTCAAAACTTTGACATCCGATATCTCGGCTCTGGAAGGGTCTAGAGCCTCCATTTTTGCGCGCTGGTCGAAGTCTCGTGGCCCTCTGTCAGAATCCCGAGTTTCAAGAAGATCGGAGGGGGTCACAAAATTTCGGCCAAAAACGACAGTGTTACCCCTTATGTTTTTTTTTTCAGGTCAAAACTTTGACACCCGATATCTCGGCTCTGGAAGGGTCTAGAGCCTCCATTTTTGCGCGCTGGTCGAAGTCTCGTGGCCCTCTGTCAGAATCCCGAGTTTCCAAGAAGATCGGAGGGGGTCAAAATTTCGGCCAAAAACGACAGTGTTACCCCTTATGTTTTTTTTTCAGGTCAAAACTTTGACATCCGATATCTCGGCTCTGGAAGGGTCTAGAGCCTCATTTTTGCGCGCTGGTCGAAGTCTCGTGGCCCTCTGTCAGAATCCCGAGTTTCAAGAAGATCGGAGGGGGTCAAAATTTCGGCCAAAAACGACAGTGTTACCCCTTATGTTTTTTTTTTCAGGTCAAAACTTTGACATCCGATATCTCGGCTCTGGAAGGGTCTAGAGCCTCCATTTTTGCGCGCTGGTCGAAGTCTCGTGGCCCTCTGTCAGAATCCCGAGTTTTCAAGAAGATCGGAGGGGGTCAAAATTTCGGCCAAAAACGACAGTGTTACCCCTTATGTTTTTTTTTTCAGGTCAAAACTTTGACATCCGATATCTCGGCTCTGGAAGGGTCTAGAGCCTCCATTTTTGCGCGCTGGTCGAAGTCTCGTGGCCCTCTGTCAGAATCCCGAGTTTCAAGAAGATCGGAGGGGGTCAAAATTTCGGCCAAAAAACGACAGTGTTACCCCTTATGTTTTTTTTTTTCAGGTCAAAACTTTGACATCCGATATCTCGGCTCTGGAAGGGTCTAGAGCCTCCATTTTTGCGCGCTGGTCGAAGTCTCGTGGCCCTCTGTCAGAATCCCGAGTTTCAAGAAGATCGGAGGGGGTCAAAATTTCGGCCAAAAACGACAGTGTTACCCCTTATGTTTTTTTTTTCAGGTCAAAACTTTGACATCCGATATCTCGGCTCTGGAAGGGTCTAGAGCCTCCATTTTTGCGCGCTGGTCGAAGTCTCGTGGCCCTCTGTCAGAATCCCGAGTTTCAAGAAGATCGGAGGGGGTCAAAATTTCGGCCAAAAACGACAGTGTTACCCCTTATGTTTTTTTTTTCAGGTCAAAACTTTGACATCCGATATCTCGGCTCTGGAAGGGTCTAGAGCCTCCATTTTTGCGCGCTGGTCGAAGTCTCGTGGCCCTCTGTCAGAATCCCGAGTTTCAAGAAGATCGGAGGGGGTCAAAATTTCGGCCAAAAACGACAGTGTTACCCCTTATGTTTTTTTTTTCAGGTCAAAACTTTGACATCCGATATCTCGGCTCTGGAAGGGTCTAGAGCCTCCATTTTTGCGCGCTGGTCGAAGTCTCGTGGCCCTCTGTCAGAATCCCGAGTTTCAAGAAGATCGGAGGGGGTCAAAATTTCGGCCAAAAACGACAGTGTTACCCCTTATGTTTTTTTTTCAGGTCAAAACTTTGACATCCGATATCTCGGCTCTGGAAGGGTCTAGAGCCTCCATTTTTGCGCGCTGGTCGAAGTCTCGTGGCCCTCTGTCAGAATCCCGAGTTTCAAGAAGATCGGAGGGGGTCAAAATTTCGGCCAAAAACGACAGTGTTACCCCTTATGTTTTTTTTTTTCAGGTCAAAACTTTGACATCCGATATCTCGGCTCTGGAAGGGTCTAGAGCCTCCATTTTTGCGCGCTGGTCGAAGTCTCGTGGCCCTCTGTCAGAATCCCGAGTTTCAAGAAGATCGGAGGGGGTCAAAATTTCGGCCAAAAACGACAGTGTTACCCCTTATGTTTTTTTTTTCAGGTCAAAACTTTGACATCCGATATCTCGCTCTGGAAGGGTCTAGAGCCTCCATTTTTGCGCGCTGGTCGAAGTCTCCGTGGCCCTCTGTCAGAATCCGAGTTTCAAGAAGATCGGAGGGGGTCAAAATTTCGGCCAAAAACGACAGTGTTACCCCTTATGTTTTTTTTTTTCAGGTCAAAACTTTGACATCCGATATCTCGGCTCTGGAAGGGTCTAGAGCCTCCATTTTTGCGCGCTGGTCGAAGTCTCGTGGCCCTCTGTCAGAATCCCGAGTTTCAAGAAGATCGGAGGGGGTCAAAATTTCGGCCAAAAACGACAGTGTTACCCCTTATGTTTTTTTTTTCAGGTCAAAACTTTGACATCCGATATCTCGGCTCTGGAAGGGTCTAGAGCCTCCATTTTTGCGCGCTGGTCGAAGTCTCGTGGCCCTCTGTCAGAATCCCGAGTTTCAAGAAGATCGGAGGGGGTCAAAATTTCGGCCAAAAACGACAGTGTTACCCCTTATGTTTTTTTTTTCAGGTCAAAACTTTGACATCCGATATCTCGGCTCTGGAAGGGTCTAGAGCCTCCATTTTTGCGCGCTGGTCGAAGTCTCGTGGCCCTCTGTCAGAATCCCGAGTTTCAAGAAGATCGGAGGGGGTCAAAATTTCGGCCAAAAACGACAGTGTTACCCCTTATGTTTTTTTTTTCAGGTCAAAACTTTGACATCCGATATCTCGGCTCTGGAAGGGTCTAGAGCCTCCATTTTTGCGCGCTGGTCGAAGTCTCGTGGCCCTCTGTCAGAATCCCGAGTTTCAAGAAGATCGGAGGGGGTCAAAATTTCGGCCAAAAACGACAGTGTTACCCCTTATGTTTTTTTTTCAGGTCAAAACTTTGACATCCGATATCTCGGCTCTGGAAGGGTCTAGAGCCTCCCATTTTTGCGCGCTGGTCGAAGTCTCGTGGCCCTCTGTCAGAATCCCGAGTTTCAAGAAGATCGGAGGGGGTCAAAATTTCGGCCAAAAACGACAGTGTTACCCCTTATGTTTTTTTTTTCAGGTCAAAACTTTGACATCCGATATCTCGGCTCTGGAAGGGTCTAGAGCCTCCATTTTTGCGCGCTGGTCGAAGTCTCGTGGCCCTCTGTCAGAATCCCGAGTTTCAAGAAGATCGGAGGGGGTCAAAATTTCGGCCAAAAACGACAGTGTTACCCCTTATGTTTTTTTTTTCAGGTCAAAACTTTGACATCCGATATCTCGGCTCTGGAAGGGTCTAGAGCCTCCATTTTTGCGCGCTGGTCGAAGTCTCGTGGCCCTCTGTCAGAATCCCGAGTTTCAAGAAGATCGGAGGGGGTCAAAATTTCGGCCAAAAACGACAGTGTTACCCCTTATGTTTTTTTTTTCAGGTCAAAACTTTGACATCCGATATCTCGGCTCTGGAAGGGTCTAGAGCCTCCATTTTTGCGCGCTGGTCGAAGTCTCGTGGCCCTCTGTCAGAATCCCGAGTTTCAAGAAGATCGGAGGGGGGTCAAAATTTCGGCCAAAAAACGACAGTGTTACCCCTTATGTTTTTTTTTTCAGATCAAAACTTTGACATCCGATATCTCGGCTCTGGAAGGGTCTAGAGCCTCCATTTTTGCGCGCTGGTCGAAGTCTCGTGGCCCTCTGTCAGAATCCCGAGTTTCAAGAAGATCGGAGGGGGTCAAAATTTCGGCCAAAAACGACAGTGTTACCCCTTATGTTTTTTTTTCAGGTCAAAACTTTGACATCCGATATCTCGGCTCTGGAAGGGTCTAGAGCCTCCATTTTTGCGCGCTGGTCGAAGTCTCGTGGCCCTCTGTCAGAATCCCGAGTTTCAAGAAGATCGGAGGGGGTCAAAATTTCGGCCAAAAACGACAGTGTTACCCCTTATGTTTTTTTTTTTTCAGGTCAAAACTTTGACATCCGATATCTCGGCTCTGGAAGGGTCTAGAGCCTCCATTTTTGCGCACTGGTCGAAGTCTCGTGGCCCTCTGTCAGAATCCCGAGTTTCAAGAAGATCGGAGGGGGTCAAAATTTCGGCCAAAAACGACAGTGTTACCCCTTATGTTTTTTTTTTCAGGTCAAAACTTTGACACCCAATATCTCGGCTCTGGAAGGGTCTAGAGCCTCCATTTTTGCGCGCTGGTCGAAGTCTCGTGGCCCTCTGTCAGAATCCCGAGTTTCAAGAAGATCAGAGGGGGTCAAAATTTCGGCCAAAAACGACAGTGTTACCCCTTATGTTTTTTTTTTTCAGGTCAAAACTTTGACATCCGATATCTCGGCTCTGGAAGGGTCTAGAGCCTCCATTTTTGCGCGCTGGTCGAAGTCTCGTGGCCCTCTGTCAGAATCCCGAGTTTCAAGAAGATCGGAGGGGGTCAAAATTTCGGCCAAAAACGACAGTGTTACCCCTTATGTTTTTTTTTTCAGGTCAAAACTTTGACACCAATATCTCGGCTCTGGAAGGGTCTAGAGCCTCCATTTTTGCGCGCTGGTCGAAGTCTCGTGGCCCTCTGTCAGAATCCCGAGTTTCAAGAAGATCGAAGGGGGTCAAAATTTCGGCCAAAAACGACAGTGTTACCCCTTATGTTTTTTTTTTCAGGTCAAAACTTTGACATCCGATATCTCGGCTCTGGAAGGGTCTAGAGCCTCCATTTTTGCGCGCTGGTCGAAGTCTCGTGGCCCTCTGTCAGAATCCCGAGTTTCAAGAAGATCGGAGGGGGTCAAAATTTCGGCCAAAAACGACAGTGTTACCCCTTATGTTTTTTTTTTCAGGTCAAAACTTTGACATCCGATATCTCGGCTCTGGAAGGGTCTAGAGCCTCCATTTTTGCGCGCTGGTCGAAGTCTCGTGGCCCTCTGTCAGAATCCCGAGTTTCAAGAAGATCGGAGGGGGTCAAAATTTCGGCCAAAAACGACAGTGTTACCCCTTATGTTTTTTTTTTCAGGTCAAAACTTTGACATCCGATATCTCGGCTCTGGAAGGGTCTAGAGCCTCCATTTTTGCGCGCTGGTCGAAAGTCTCGTGGCCCTCTGTCAGAATCCCGAGTTTCAAGAAGATCGGAGGGGGTCAAAATTTCGGCCAAAAACGACAGTGTTACCCCTTATGTTTTTTTTTTCAGGTCAAAACTTTGACATCCGATATCTCGGCTCTGGAAGGGTCTAGAGCCTCCATTTTTGCGCGCTGGTCGAAGTCTCGTGGCCCTCTGTCAGAATCCCGAGTTTCAAGAAGATCGGGGGGGTCAAAATTTCGGCCAAAAACGACAGTGTTACCCCTTATGTTTTTTTTTTCAGGTCAAAACTTTGACATCCGATATCTCGGCTCTGGAAGGGTCTAGAGCCTCCATTTTTGCGCGCTGGTCGAAGTCTCGTGGCCCTCTGTCAGAATCCCGAGTTTCAAGAAGATCGGAGGGGGTCAAAATTTCGGCCAAAAACGACAGTGTTACCCCTTATGTTTTTTTTTCAGGTCAAAACTTTGACATCCGATATCTCGGCTCTGGAAGGGTCTAGAGCCTCCATTTTTGCGCGCTGGTCGAAGTCTCGTGGCCCTCTGTCAGAATCCCGAGTTTCAAGAAGATCGGAGGGGGTCAAAATTTCGGCCAAAAACGACAGTGTTACCCCTTATGTTTTTTTTTTCAGGTCAAAACTTTGACATCCGATATCTCGGCTCTGGAAGGGTCTAGAGCCTCCATTTTTGCGCGCTGGTCGAAGTCTCGTGGCCCTCTGTCAGAATCCCGAGTTTCAAGAAGATCGGAGGGGGTCAAAATTTCGGCCAAAAACGACAGTGTTACCCTTATGTTTTTTTTTTCAGGTCAAAACTTTGACATCCGATATCTCGGCTCTGGAAGGGTCTAGAGCCTCCATTTTTGCGCGCTGGTCGAAGTCTCGTGGCCCTCTGTCAGAATCCCGAGTTTCAAGAAGATCGGAGGGGGTCAAAATTTCGGCCAAAAACGACAGTGTTACCCCTTATGTTTTTTTTTTTCAGGTCAAAACTTTGACATCCGATATCTCGGCTCTGGAAGGGTCTAGAGCCTCCATTTTTGCGCGCTGGTCGAAGTCTCGTGGCCCTCTGTCAGAATCCCGAGTTTCAAGAAGATCGGAGGGGGGTCAAAATTTCGGCCAAAAACGACAGTGTTACCCCTTATGTTTTTTTTTTTCAGGTCAAAACTTTGACATCCGATATCTCGGCTCTGGAAGGGTCTAGAGCCTCCATTTTTGCGCGCTGGTCGAAGTCTCGTGGCCCTCTGTCAGAATCCCGAGTTTCAAGAAGATCGGAGGGGGTCAAAATTTCGGCCAAAAACGACAGTGTTACCCCTTATGTTTTTTTTTTTTCAGGTCAAAACTTTGACATCCGATATCTCGGCTCTGGAAGGGTCTAGAGCCTCCATTTTTGCGCGCTGGTCGAAGTCTCGTGGCCCTCTGTCAGAATCCCGAGTTTCAAGAAGATCGGAGGGGGTCAAAATTTCGGCCAAAAACGACAGTGTTACCCCTTATGTTTTTTTTTCAGGTCAAAACTTTGACATCCGATATCTCGGCTCTGGAAGGGGTCTAGAGCCTCCATTTTTGCGCGCTGGTCGAAGTCTCGTGGCCCTCTGTCAGAATCCCGAGTTTCAAGAAGATCGGAGGGGGTCAAAATTTCGGCCAAAAAACGACATTGTTACCCCTTATGTTTTTTTTTTTCAGGTCAAAACTTTGACATCCGATATCTCGGCTCTGGAAGGGTCTAGAGCCTCCATTTTTGCGCGCTGGTCGAAGTCTCGTGGCCCTCTGTCAGAATCCCGAGTTTCAAGAAGATCGGAGGGGGTCAAAATTTCGGCCAAAAACGACAGTGTTACCCCTTATGTTTTTTTTTTCAGGTCAAAACTTTGACATCCGATATCTCGGCTCTGGAAGGGTCTAGAGCCTCCATTTTTGCGCGCTGGTCGAAGTCTCGTGGCCCTCTGTCAGAATCCCGAGTTTCAAGAAGATCGGAGGGGGTCAAAATTTCGGCCAAAAACGACAGTGTTACCCCTTATGTTTTTTTTTTCAGGTCAAAACTTTGACATCCGATATCTCGGCTCTGGAAGGGTCTAGAGCCTCCATTTTTGCGCGCTGGTCGAAGTCTCGTGGCCCTCTGTCAGAATCCCGAGTTTCAAGAAGATCGGAGGGGGTCAAAATTTCGGCCAAAAACGACAGTGTTACCCCTTATGTTTTTTTTTTTCAGGTCAAAACTTTGACATCCGATATCTCGGCTCTGGAAGGGTCTAGAGCCTCCATTTTTGCGCGCTGGTCGAAGTCTCGTGGCCCTCTGTCAGAATCCCGAGTTTCAAGAAGATCGGAGGGGGTCAAAATTTCGGCCAAAAACGACAGTGTTACCCCCTTATGTTTTTTTTTTCAGGTCAAAACTTTGACATCCGATATCTCGGCTCTGGAAGGGTCTAGAGCCTCCATTTTTGCGCGCTGGTCGAAGTCTCGTGGCCCTCTGTCAGAATCCCGAGTTTCAAGAAGATCGGAGGGGGTCAAAATTTCGGCCAAAAACGACAGTGTTACCCCTTATGTTTTTTTTTCAGGTCAAAACTTTGACATCCGATATCTCGGCTCTGGAAGGGTCTAGAGCCTCCATTTTTGCGCGCTGGTCGAAGTCTCGTGGCCCTCTGTCAGAATCCCGAGTTTCAAGAAGATCGGAGGGGGTCAAAATTTCGGCCAAAAACGACAGTGTTACCCCTTATGTTTTTTTTTCAGGTCAAAACTTTGACATCCGATATCTCGGCTCTGGAAGGGTCTAGAGCCTCCATTTTTGCGCAGCTGGTCGAAGTCTCGTGGCCCTCTGTCAGAATCCCGAGTTTCAAGAAGATCGGAGGGGGTCAAAATTTCGGCCAAAAACGACAGTGTTACCCCTTATGTTTTTTTTTTCAGGTCAAAACTTTGACATCCGATATCTCGGCTCTGGAAGGGGTCTAGAGCCTCCATTTTTGCGCGCAGGTCGGAAGTCTCGTGGCCCTCTGTCAGAATCCCGAGTTTCAAGAAGATCGGAGGGGGTCAAAATTTCGGCCAAAAAACGACAGTGTTACCCCTTATGTTTTTTTTTTCAGGTCAAAACTTTGACATCCGATATCTCGGCTCTGGAAGGGTCTAGAGCCTCCATTTTTGCGCGCTGGTCGAAGTCTCGTGGCCCTCTGTCAGAATCCCGAGTTTCAAGAAGATCGGAGGGGGTCAAAATTTCGGCCAAAAACGACAGTGTTACCCCTTATGTTTTTTTTTCAGGTCAAAACTTTGACATCCGATATCTCGGCTCTGGAAGGGTCTAGAGCCTCCATTTTTGCGCGCTGGTCGAAGTCTCGTGGCCCTCTGTCAGAATCCAGAGTTTCAAGAAGATCGGAGGGGGTCAAAATTTCGGCCAAAAACGACAGTGTTACCCCTTATGTTTTTTTTTCAGGTCAAAACTTTGACATCCGATATCTCGGCTCTGGAAGGGTCTAGAGCCTCCATTTTTGCGCACTGGTCGAAGTCTCGTGGCCCTCTGTCAGAATCCCGAGTTTCAAGAAGATCGGAGGGGGTCAAAATTTCGGCCAAAAACGACAGTGTTACCCTTATGTTTTTTTTTCAGGTCAAAACTTTGACACCCAATATCTCGGCTCTGGAAGGGTCTAGAGCCTCCATTTTTGCGCGCTGGTCGAAGTCTCGTGGCCCTCTGTCAGAATCCCGAGTTTCAAGAAGATCAGAGGGGGTCAAAATTTCGGCCAAAAACGACAGTGTTACCCCTTATGTTTTTTTTTTTCAGGTCAAAACTTTGACATCCGATATCTCGGCTCTGGAAGGGTCTAGAGCCTCCATTTTTGCGCGCTGGTCGAAGTCTCGTGGCCCTCTGTCAGAATCCCGAGTTTCAAGAAGATCGGAGGGGGTCAAAATTTCGGCCAAAAACGACAGTGTTACCCCTTATGTTTTTTTTTTCAGGTCAAAACTTTGACACCCAATATCTCGGCTCTGGAAGGGTCTAGAGCCTCCATTTTTGCGCGCTGGTCGAAGTCTCGTGGCCCTCTGTCAGAATCCCGAGTTTCAAGAAGATCGGAGGGGGTCAAAATTTCGGCCAAAAACGACAGTGTTACCCCTTATGTTTTTTTTTTTCAGGTCAAAACTTTGACATCCGATATCTCGGCTCTGGAAGGGTCTAGAGCCTCCATTTTTGCGCGCTGGTCGAAGTCTCGTGGCCCTCTGTCAGAATCCCGAGTTTCAAGAAGATTGGAGGGGGTCAAAATTTCGGCCAAAAACGACAGTGTTACCCCTTATGTTTTTTTTTTCAGGTCAAAACTTTGACATCCGATATCTCGGCTCTGGAAGGGTCTAGAGCCTCCATTTTTGCGCGCTGGTCGAAGTCTCGTGGCCCTCTGTCAGAATCCCGAGTTTCAAGAAGATCGGAGGGGGTCAAAATTTCGGCCAAAAACGACAGTGTTACCCCTTATGTTTTTTTTTCAGGTCAAAACTTTGACATCCGATATCTCGGCTCTGGAAGGGTCTAGAGCCTCCATTTTTGCGCGCTGGTCGAAGTCTCGTGGCCCTCTGTCAGAATCCAGAGTTTCAAGAAGATCGGAGGGGGTCAAAATTTCGGCCAAAAACGACAGTGTTACCCCTTATGTTTTTTTTTCAGGTCAAAACTTTGACATCCGATATCTCGGCTCTGGAAGGGTCTAGAGCCTCCATTTTTGCGCGCTGGTCGAAGTCTCGTGGCCCTCTGTCAGAATCCAGAGTTTCGAGAAGATCGGAGGGGGTCAAAATTTCGGCCAAAAACGACCTGAAAAAAAAAAACATAAGGGGTAACACTGTCGTTTTTGGCCGAAATTTTGACCCCCTCCGATCTTCTTGAAACTCTGGATTCTGACAGAGGGTCACGAGACTTCGACCAGCGCGCAAAAATGGAGGCTCTAGACCCTTCCAGAGCCGAGATATCGGATGTCAAAGTTTTGACCTGAAAAAAAAACATAAGGGGTAACACTGTCGTTTTTGGCCGAAATTTTGACCCCCTCCGATCTTCTTGAAACTCTGGATTCTGACAGAGGGCCACGAGACTTCGACCAGCGCGCAAAAATGGAGGCTCTAGACCCTTCCAGAGCCGAGATATCGGATGTCAAAGTTTTGACCAGAAAAAAAAAACATAAGGGGTAACACTGTCGTTTTTGGCCGAAATTTTGACCCCCTCCGATCTTCTTGAAACTCTGGATTCTGACAGAGGGCCACGAGACTTCGACCAGCGCGCAAAAATGGAGGCTCTAGACCCTTCCAGAGCTGAGATATCGGATGTCAAAGTTTTGACCTGAAAAAAAAAACATAAGGGGTAACACTGTCGTTTTTGGCCGAAATTTTGACCCCCTCCGATCTTCTTGAAACTCTGGATTCTGACAGAGGGCCACGAGACTTCGACCAGCGCGCAAAAATGGAGGCTCTAGACCCTTCCAGAGCCGAGATATCGGATGTCAAAGTTTTGACCTGAAAAAAAAACATAAGGGGTAACACTGTCGTTTTTGGCCGAAATTTTGACCCCCTCCGATCTTCTTGAAACTCTGGATTCTGACAGAGGGCCACGAGACTTCGACCAGCGCGCAAAAATGGAGGCTCTAGACCCTTCCAGAGCCGAGATATCGGATGTCAAAGTTTTGACCTGAAAAAAAAACATAAGGGGTAACACTGTCGTTTTTGGCCGAAATTTTGACCCCCTCCGATCTTCTTGAAACTCTGGATTCTGACAGAGGGTCACGAGACTTCGACCAGCGCGCAAAAATGGAGGCTCTAGACCCTTCCAGAGCTGAGATATCGGATGTCAAAGTTTTGACCTGAAAAAAAAACATAAGGGGTAACACTGTCGTTTTTGGCCGAAATTTTGACCCCCTCCGATCTTCTTGAAACTCTGGATTCTGACAGAGGGTCACGAGACTTCGACCAGCGCGCAAAAATGGAGGCTCTAGACCCTTCCAGAGCCGAGATATCGGATGTCAAAGTTTTGACCTGAAAAAAAAACATAAGGGGTAACACTGTCGTTTTTGGCCGAAATTTTGACCCCCTCCGATCTTCTTGAAACTCTGGATTCTGACAGAGGGTCACGAGACTTCGACCAGCGCGCAAAAATGGAGGCTCTAGACCCTTCCAGAGCCGAGATATCGGATGTCAAAGTTTTGACCTGAAAAAAAAACATAAGGGGTAACACTGTCGTTTTTGGCCGAAATTTTGACCCCCTCCGATCTTCTTGAAACTCTGGATTCTGACAGAGGGTCACGAGACTTCGACCAGCGCGCAAAAATGGAGGCTCTAGACCCTTCCAGAGCCGAGATATCGGATGTCAAAGTTTTGACCTGAAAAAAAAACATAAGGGGTAACACTGTCGTTTTTGGCCGAAATTTTGACCCCCTCCGATCTTCTTGAAACTCTGGATTCTGACAGAGGGCCACGAGACTTCGACCAGCGCGCAAAAATGGAGGCTCTAGACCCTTCCAGAGCCGAGATATCGGATGTCAAAGTTTTGACCTGAAAAAAAAACATAAGGGGTAACACTGTCGTTTTTGGCCGAAATTTTGACCCCCTCCGATCTTCTTGAAACTCTGGATTCTGACAGAGGGCCACGAGACTTCGACCAGCGCGCAAAAATGGAGGCTCTAGACCCTTCCAGAGCTGAGATATCGGATGTCAAAGTTTTGACCTGAAAAAAAAACATAAGGGGTAACACTGTCGTTTTTGGCCGAAATTTTGACCCCCTCCGATCTTCTTGAAACTCTGGATTCTGACAGAGGGCCACGAGACTTCGACCAGCGCGCAAAAATGGAGGCTCTAGACCCTTCCAGAGCCGAGATATCGGATGTCAAAGTTTTGACCTGAAAAAAAAACATAAGGGGTAACACTGTCGTTTTTGGCCGAAATTTTGACCCCCTCCGATCTTCTTGAAACTCTGGATTCTGACAGAGGGTCACGAGACTTCGACCAGCGCGCAAAAATGGAGGCTCTAGACCCTTCCAGAGCCGAGATATCGGATGTCAAAGTTTTGACCTGAAAAAAAAACATAAGGGGTAACACTGTCGTTTTTGGCCGAAATTTTGACCCCCTCTGATCTTCTTGAAACCTGGATTCTGACAGAGGGTCACGAGACTTCGACCAGCGCGCAAAAATGGAGGCTCTAGACCCTTCCAGAGCCGAGATATCGGATGTCAAAGTTTTGACCTGAAAAAAAACATAAGGGGTAACACTGTCGTTTTTGGCCGAAATTTTGACCCCCTCTGATCTTCTTGAAACTCTGGATTCTGACAGAGGGTCACGAGACTTCGACCAGCGCGCAAAAAATGGAGGCTCTAGACCCTTCCAGAGCCGAGATATCGGATGTCAAAGTTTTGACCTGAAAAAAAAACATAAGGGTAACACTGTCGTTTTTGGCCGAAATTTTGACCCCTCCGATCTTCTTGAAACTCTGGATTCTGACAGAGGGTCACGAGACTTCGACCAGCGCGCAAAAATGGAGGCTCTAGACCCTTCCAGAGCCGAGATATCGGATGTCAAAGTTTTGACCTGAAAAAAAAAACATAAGGGGTAACACTGTCGTTTTTGGCCGAAATTTTGACCCCCTCCGATCTTCTTGAAACTCTGGATTCTGACAGAGGGTCACGAGACTTCGACCAGCGCGCAAAAATGGAGGCTCTAGACCCTTCCAGAGCCGAGATATCGGATGTCAAAGTTTTGACCTGAAAAAAAAAAACATAAGGGGTAACACTGTCGTTTTTGGCCGAAATTTTGACCCCCTCCGATCTTCTTCAAACTCTGGATTCTGACAGAGGGCCACTAGACTTCGACCAGCGCGCAAAAATGGAGGCTCTAGACCCTTCCAGAGCCGAGATATCGGATGTCAAAGTTTTGACCTGAAAAAAAAACATAAGGGGTAACACTGTCGTTTTTGGCCGAAATTTTGACCCCCTCCGATCTTCTTGAAACTCTGGATTCTGACAGAGGGCCACGAGACTTCGACCAGCGCGCAAAAATGGAGGCTCTAGACCCTTCCAGAGCCGAGATATCGGATGTCAAAGTTTTGACCTGAAAAAAAAAACATAAGGGGTAACACTGTCGTTTTTGGCCAAAATTTTGACCCCCTCCGATCTTCTTGAAACTCTGGATTCTGACAGAGGGCCACGAGACTTCGACCAGCGCGCAAAAATGGAGGCTCTAGACCCTTCCAGAGCCGAGATATCGGATGTCAAAGTTTTGACCTGAAAAAAAAACATAAGGGGTAACACTGTCGTTTTTGGCCGAAATTTTGACCCCCTCCGATCTTCTTGAAACTCTGGATTCTGACAGAGGGCCACGAGACTTCGACCAGCGCGCAAAAATGGAGGCTCTAGACCCTTCCAGAGCCGAGATATTGGGTGTCAAAGTTTTGACCTGAAAAAAAAAACATAAGGGGTAACACTGTCGTTTTTGGCCGAAATTTTGACCCCCTCCGATCTTCTTGAAACTCGGGATTCTGACAGAGGGCCACGAGACTTCGACCAGTGCGCAAAAATGGAGGCTCTAGACCCTTCCAGAGCCGAGATATCGGATGTCAAAGTTTTGACCTGAAAAAAAAAACATAAGGGGTAACACTGTCGTTTTTGGCCGAAATTTTGACCCCCTCCGATCTTCTTGAAACTCTGGATTCTGACAGAGGGCCACGAGACTTCGACCAGCGCGCAAAAATGGAGGCTCTAGACCCTTCCAGAGCCGAGATATCGGATGTCAAAGTTTTGACCTGAAAAAAAAACATAAGGGGTAACACTGTCGTTTTTGGCCGAAATTTTGACCCCCTCCGATCTTCTTGAAACTCGGGATTCTGACAGAGGGCCACGAGACTTCGACCAGCGCGCAAAAATGGAGGCTCTAGACCCTTCCAGAGCCGAGATATCGGATGTCAAAGTTTTGACCTGAAAAAAAAAACATAAGGGGTAACACTGTCGTTTTTGGCCGAAATTTTGACCCCCTCCGATCTTCTTGAAACTCGGGATTCTGACAGAGGGCCACGAGACTTCGACCAGCGCGCAAAAATGGAGGCTCTAGACCCTTCCAGAGCCGAGATATCGGATGTCAAAGTTTTGACCTGAAAAAAAAAACATAAGGGGTAACACTGTCGTTTTTGGCCGAAATTTTGACCCACTCCGATCTTCTTGAAACTCGGGATTCTGACAGAGGGCCACGAGACTTCGACCAGCGCGCAAAAATGGAGGCTCTAGACCCTTCCAGAGCCGAGATATCGGATGTCAAAGTTTTGACCTGAAAAAAAAACATAAGGGGTAACACTGTCGTTTTTGGCCGAAATTTGACCCCCTCCGATCTTCTTGAAACTCGGGATTCTGACAGAGGGCCACGAGACTTCGACCAGCGCGCAAAAATGGAGGCTCTAGACCCTTCCAGAGCCGAGATATCGGATGTCAAAGTTTTGACCTGAAAAAAAAACATAAGGGGTAACACTGTCGTTTTTGGCCGAAATTTTGACCCCCTCCGATCTTCTTGAAACTCGGGATTCTGACAGAGGGCCACGAGACTTCGACCAGCGCGCAAAAATGGAGGCTCTAGACCCTTCCAGAGCCGAGATATCGGATGTCAAAGTTTTGACCTGAAAAAAAACATAAGGGGTAACACTGTCGTTTTTGGCCGAAATTTTGACCCCCCTCCGATCTTCTTGAAACTCGGGATTCTGACAGAGGGCCACGAGACTTCAACCAGCGCGCAAAAATGGAGGCTCTAGACCCTTCCAGAGCCGAGATATCGGATGTCAAAGTTTTGACCTGAAAAAAAAACATAAGGGGTAACACTGTCGTTTTTGGCCGAAATTTTGACCCCCTCCGATCTTCTTGAAACTCTGGATTCTGACAGAGGGTCACGAGACTTCGACAGCGCGCAAAAATGGAGGCTCTAGACCTTCCAGAGCCGAGATATCGGATGTCAAAGTTTTGACCTGAAAAAAAAACATAAGGGGGTAACACTGTCGTTTTTGGCCGAAATTTTGACCCCCTCCGATCTTCTTGAAACTCTGGATTCTGACAGAGGGCCACGAGACTTCGACCAGCGCGCAAAAATGGAGGCTCTAGACCCTTCAGAGCCGAGATATCGATGTCAAAGTTTTGACCTGAAAAAAAAACATAAGGGGTAACACTGTCGTTTTTGGCCGAAATTTTGACCCCCTCCGATCTTCTTGAAACTCTGGATTCTGACAGAGGGCCACGAGACTTCGACCAGCGCGCAAAAATGGAGGCTCTAGACCCTTCCAGAGCTGAGATATCGGATGTCAAAGTTTTGACCTGAAAAAAAAACATAAGGGGTAACACTGTCGTTTTTGGCCGAAATTTTGACCCCCTCCGATCTTCTTGAAACTCTGGATTCTGACAGAGGGCCACGAGACTTCGACCAGCGCGCAAAAATGGAGGCTCTAGACCCTTCCAGAGCCGAGATATCGGATGTCAAAGTTTTGACCTGAAAAAAAAACATAAGGGGTAACACTGTCGTTTTTGGCCGAAATTTTGACCCCTCCGATCTTCTTGAAACTCTGGATTCTGACAGAGGGTCACGAGACTTCGACCAGCGCGCAAAAATGGAGGCTCTAGACCCTTCCAGAGCCGAGATATCGGATGTCAAAGTTTTGACCTGAAAAAAAAACATAAGGGGTAACACTGTCGTTTTTGGCCGAAATTTTGACCCCTCTGATCTTCTTGAAACTCTGGATTCTGACAGAGGGTCACGAGACTTCGACCAGCGCGCAAAAATGGAGGCTCTAGACCCTTCCAGAGCCGAGATATCGGATGTCAAAGTTTTGACTGAAAAAAAACATAAGGGGTAACACTGTCGTTTTGGCCGAAATTTTGACCCCCTCCGATCTTCTTGAAACTCTGGATTCTGACAGAGGTCACGAGACTTCGACCAGCGCGCAAAAATGGAGGCTCTAGACCCTTCCAGAGCCGAGATATCGGATGTCAAGTTTTGACCTGAAAAAAAAACATAAGGGGTAACACTGTCGTTTTGGCCGAAATTTTGACCCCCTCCGATCTTCTTGAAACTCTGGATTCTGACAGAGGGTCACGAGACTTCGACCAGCGCGCAAAAATGGAGGCTCTAGACCCTTCCAGAGCCGAGATATCGGATGTCAAAGTTTTGACCTGAAAAAAAAACATAAGGGGTAACACTGTCGTTTTTGGCCGAAATTTTGACCCCCTCCGATCTTCTTGAAACTCTGGATTCTGACAGAGGGTCACGAGACTTCGACCAGCGCGCAAAAATGGAGGCTCTAGACCCTTCCAGAGCCGAGATATCGGATGTCAAAGTTTTGACCTGAAAAAAAAAACATAAGGGTAACACTGTCGTTTTTGGCCGAAATTTTGACCCCCTCCGATCTTCTTCAAACTCTGGATTCTGACAGAGGGCCACTAGACTTCGACCAGCGCGCAAAAATGGAGGCTCTAGACCCTTCCAGAGCCGAGATATCGGATGTCAAAGTTTTGACCTGAAAAAAAAAACATAAGGGGTAACACTGTCGTTTTTGGCCGAAATTTTGACCCCCTCCGATCTTCTTGAAACTCTGGATTCTGACAGAGGGCCACGAGACTTCGACCAGCGCGCAAAATGGAGGCTCTAGACCCTTCCAGAGCCGAGATATCGGATGTCAAAGTTTTGACCTGAAAAAAAAACATAAGGGGTAACACTGTCGTTTTTGGCCAAAATTTTGACCCCCTCCGATCTTCTTGAAACTCTGGATTCTGACAGAGGGCCACGAGACTTCGACCAGCGCGCAAAAATGGAGGCTCTAGACCCTTCCAGAGCCGAGATATCGGATGTCAAAGTTTTGACCTGAAAAAAAAACATAAGGGGTAACACTGTCGTTTTTGGCCGAAATTTTGACCCCCTCCGATCTTCTTGAAACTCTGGATTCTGACAGAGGGCCACGAGACTTCGACCAGCGCGCAAAAATGGAGGCTCTAGACCCTTCCAGAGCCGAGATATCGGATGTCAAAGTTTTGACCTGAAAAAAAAACATAAGGGGTAACACTGTCGTTTTTGGCCGAAATTTTGACCCCCTCCGATCTTCTTGAAACTCTGGATTCTGACAGAGGGCCACGAGACTTCGACCAGCGCGCAAAAATGGAGGCTCTAGACCTCCGAGATATCGGATGTCAAAGTTTTGACCTGAAAAAAAAAACATAAGGGGTAACACTGTCGTTTTTGGCCGAAATTTTGACCCCCTCCGATCTTCTTGAAACTCTGGATTCTGACAGAGGGTCACGAGACTTCGACCAGCGCGCAAAAATGGAGGCTCTAGACCCTTCCAGAGCCGAGATATCGGATGTCAAAGTTTTGACCTGAAAAAAAAACATAAGGGGTAACACTGTCGTTTTTGGCCGAAATTTTGACCCCCTCCGATCTTCTTGAAACTCTGGATTCTGACAGAGGGCCACGAGACTTCGACCAGCGCGCAAAAATGGCAGGCTCTAGACCCTTCCAGAGCCGAGATATCGGATGTCAAAGTTTTGACCTGAAAAAAAAACATAAGGGGTAACACTGTCGTTTTTGGCCGAAATTTTGACCCCCTCCGATCTTCTTGAAACTCTGGATTCTGACAGAGGGCCACGAGACTTCGACCAGCGCGCAAAAATGGAGGCTCTAGACCCTTCCAGAGCCGAGATATCGGATGTCAAAGTTTTGACCTGAAAAAAAAACATAAGGGGTAACACTGTCGTTTTTGGCCGAAATTTTGACCCCCTCCGATCTTCTTGAAACTCTGGATTCTGACAGAGGGCCACGAGACTTCGACCAGCGCGCAAAAATGGAGGCTCTAGACCCTTCCAGAGCCGAGATATCGGATGTCAAAGTTTTGACCTGAAAAAAAAACATAAGGGGTAACACTGTCGTTTTTGGCCGAAATTTTGACCCCCTCCGATCTTCTTGAAACTCTGGATTCTGACAGAGGGCCACGAGACTTCGACCAGCGCGCAAAAATGGAGGCTCTAGACCCTTCCAGAGCCGAGATATCGGATGTCAAAGTTTTGACCTGAAAAAAAAACATAAGGGGTAACACTGTCGTTTTTGGCCGAAATTTTGACCCCCTCCGATCTTCTTGAAACTCTGGATTCTGACAGAGGGCCACGAGACTTCGACCAGCGCGCAAAAATGGAGGCTCTAGACCCTTCCAGAGCCGAGATATCGGATGTCAAAGTTTTGACCTGAAAAAAAAACATAAGGGGTAACACTGTCGTTTTTGGCCGAAATTTTGACCCCCTCCGATCTTCTTGAAACTCTGGATTCTGACAGAGGGCCACGAGACTTCGACCAGCGCGCAAAAATGGAGGCTCTAGACCCTTCCAGAGCCGAGATATCGGATGTCAAAGTTTTGACCTGAAAAAAAAAACATAAGGGGTAACACTGTCGTTTTTGGCCGAAATTTTGACCCCCTCCGATCTTCTTGAAACTCTGGATTCTGACAGAGGGTCACGAGACTTCGACCAGCGCGCAAAAATGGAGGCTCTAGACCCTTCCAGAGCCGAGATATCGGATGTCAAAGTTTTGACCTGAAAAAAAAACATAAGGGGTAACACTGTCGTTTTTGGCCGAAATTTTGACCCCCTCCGATCTTCTTGAAACTCTGGATTCTGACAGAGGGTCACGAGACTTCGACCAGCGCGCAAAAATGGAGGCTCTAGACCCTTCCAGAGCCGAGATATCGGATGTCAAAGTTTTGACCTGAAAAAAAAAACATAAGGGGTAACACTGTCGTTTTTGGCCGAAATTTTGACCCCCTCCGATCTTCTTGAAACTCTGGATTCTGACAGAGGGTCACGAGACTTCGACCAGCGCGCAAAAATGGAGGCTCTAGACCCTTCCAGAGCCGAGATATCGGATGTCAAAGTTTTGACCTGAAAAAAAAAACATAAGGGGTAACACTGTCGTTTTTGGCCGAAATTTTGACCCCCTCCGATCTTCTTGAAACTCTGGATTCTGACAGAGGGTCACGAGACTTCGACCAGCGCGCAAAAATGGAGGCTCTAGACCCTTCCAGAGCCGAGATATCGGATGTCAAAGTTTTGACCTGAAAAAAAAACATAAGGGGTAACACTGTCGTTTTTGGCCGAAATTTTGACCCCCTCCGATCTTCTTGAAACTCGGGATTCTGACAGAGGGCCACGAGACTTCGACCAGCGCGCAAAAATGGAGGCTCTAGACCCTTCCAGAGCCGAGATATCGGATGTCAAAGTTTTGACCTGAAAAAAAAAACATAAGGGGTAACACTGTCGTTTTTGGCCGAAATTTTGACCCCCTCCGATCTTCTTGAAACTCGGGATTCTGACAGAGGGCCACGAGACTTCGACCAGCGCGCAAAAATGGAGGCTCTAGACCCTTCCAGAGCCGAGATATCGGATGTCAAAGTTTTGACCTGAAAAAAAAAACATAAGGGGTAACACTGTCGTTTTTGGCCGAAATTTTGACCCCCTCCGATCTTCTTGAAACTCGGGATTCTGACAGAGGGCCACGAGACTTCGACCAGCGCGCAAAAATGGAGGCTCTAGACCCTTCCAGAGCCGAGATATCGGATGTCAAAGTTTTGACCTGAAAAAAAAAACATAAGGGGTAACACTGTCGTTTTTGGCCGAAATTTTGACCCCCTCCAATCTTCTTGAAACTCGGGATTCTGACAGAGGGCCACGAGACTTCGACCAGCGCGCAAAAATGGAGGCTCTAGACCCTTCCAGAGCCGAGATATCGGATGTCAAAGTTTTGACCTGAAAAAAAAAAACATAAGGGGTAACACTGTCGTTTTTGGCCGAAATTTTGACCCCCTCCGATCTTCTTGAAACTCGGGATTCTGACAGAGGGCCACGAGACTTCGACCAGCGCGCAAAAATGGAGGCTCTAGACCCTTCCAGAGCCGAGATATTGGGTGTCAAAGTTTTGACCTGAAAAAAAAAACATAAGGGGTAACACTGTCGTTTTTGGCCGAAATTTTGACCCCCTCCGATCTTCTTGAAACTCGGGATTCTGACAGAGGGCCACGAGACTTCGACCAGCGCGCAAAAATGGAGGCTCTAGACCCTTCCAGAGCCGAGATATCGGATGTCAAAGTTTTGACCTGAAAAAAAAAAACATAAGGGGTAACACTGTCGTTTTTGGCCGAAATTTTGACCCCCTCTGATCTTCTTGAAACTCGGGATTCTGACAGAGGGCCACGAGACTTCGACCAGCGCGCAAAAATGGAGGCTCTAGACCCTTCCAGAGCCGAGATATTGGGTGTCAAAGTTTTGACCTGAAAAAAAAACATAAGGGGTAACACTGTCGTTTTTGGCCGAAATTTTGACCCCCTCCGATCTTCTTGAAACTCGGGATTCTGACAGAGGGCCACGAGACTTCGACCAGTGCGCAAAAATGGAGGCTCTAGACCCTTCCAGAGCCGAGATATCGGATGTCAAAGTTTTGACCTGAAAAAAAAAAACATAAGGGGTAACACTGTCGTTTTTGGCCGAAATTTTGACCCCCTCCGATCTTCTTGAAACTCTGGATTCTGACAGAGGGCCACGAGACTTCGACCAGCGCGCAAAAATGGAGGCTCTAGACCCTTCCAGAGCCGAGATATCGGATGTCAAAGTTTTGACCTGAAAAAAAAAACATAAGGGGTAACACTGTCGTTTTTGGCCGAAATTTTGACCCCCTCCGATCTTCTTGAAACTCGGGATTCTGACAGAGGGCCACGAGACTTCGACCAGCGCGCAAAAATGGAGGCTCTAGACCCTTCCAGAGCCGAGATATCGGATGTCAAAGTTTTGATCTGAAAAAAAAAACATAAGGGGTAACACTGTCGTTTTTGGCCGAAATTTTGACCCCCTCTGATCTTCTTGAAACTCGGGATTCTGACAGAGGGCCACGAGACTTCGACCAGCGCGCAAAAATGGAGGCTCTAGACCCTTCCAGAGCCGAGATATCGGATGTCAAAGTTTTGACCTGAAAAAAAAAACATAAGGGGTAACACTGTCATTTTTGGCCGAAATTTTGACCCCCTCCGATCTTCTTGAAACTCGGGATTCTGACAGAGGGCCACGAGACTTCGACCAGCGCGCAAAAATGGAGGCTCTAGACCCTTCCAGAGCCGAGATATCGGATGTCAAAGTTTTGACCTGAAAAAAAAAACATAAGGGGTAACACTGTCGTTTTTGGCCGAAAATTTTGACCCCCTCCGATCTTCTTGAAACTCGGGATTCTGACAGAGGGCCACGAGACTTCGACCAGCGCGCAAAAATGGAGGCTCTAGACCCTTCCAGAGCCGAGATATCGGATGTCAAAGTTTTGACCTGAAAAAAAAACATAAGGGGTAACACTGTCGTTTTTGGCCGAAATTTTGACCCCCTCCGATCTTCTTGAAACTCGGGATTCTGACAGAGGGCCACGAGACTTCGACCAGCGCGCAAAAATGGAGGCTCTAGACCCTTCCAGAGCCGAGATATCGGATGTCAAAGTTTGACCTGAAAAAAAAACATAAGGGGTAACACTGTCGTTTTTGGCCGAAATTTTGACCCCCTCCGATCTTCTTGAAACTCGGGATTCTGACAGAGGGCCACGAGACTTCGACCAGCGCGCAAAAATGGAGGCTCTAGACCCTTCCAGAGCCGAGATATCGGATGTCAAAGTTTTGACCTGAAAAAAAAACATAAGGGGTAACACTGTCGTTTTTGGCCGAAATTTTGACCCCCTCCGATCTTCTTGAAACTCGGGATTCTGACAGAGGGCCACGAGACTTCGACCAGCGCGCAAAAATGGAGGCTCTAGACCCTTCCAGAGCCGAGATATCGGATGTCAAAGTTTTGACCTGAAAAAAAAAAACATAAGGGGTAACACTGTCGTTTTTGGCCGAAATTTTGACCCCCTCCGATCTTCTTGAAACTCGGGATTCTGACAGAGGGCCACGAGACTTCGACCAGCGCGCAAAAATGGAGGCTCTAGACCCTTCCAGAGCCGAGATATCGGATGTCAAAGTTTTGACCTGAAAAAAAAAACATAAGGGGTAACACTGTCGTTTTTGGCCGAAATTTTGACCCCCTCCGATCTTCTTGAAACTCGGGATTCTGACAGAGGGCCACGAGACTTCGACCAGCGCGCAAAAATGGAGGCTCTAGACCCTTCCAGAGCCGAGATATCGGATGTCAAAGTTTTGACCTGAAAAAAAAAACATAAGGGGTAACACTGTCGTTTTTGGCCGAAATTTTGACCCCCTCCGATCTTCTTGAAACTCGGGATTCTGACAGAGGGCCACGAGACTTCGACCAGCGCGCAAAAATGGATGCTCTAGACCCTTCCAGAGCCGAGATATCGGATGTCAAAGTTTTGACCTGAAAAAAAAACATAAGGGGTAACACTGTCGTTTTTGGCCGAAATTTTGACCCCCTCCGATCTTCTTGAAACTCTGGATTCTGACAGAGGGTCACGAGACTTCGACCAGCGCGCAAAAATGGAGGCTCTAGACCCTTCCAGAGCCGAGATATCGGATGTCAAAGTTTTGACCTGAAAAAAAAACATAAGGGGTAACACTGTCGTTTTTGGCCGAAATTTTGACCCCCTCCGATCTTCTTGAAACTCTGGATTCTGACAGAGGGTCACGAGACTTCGACCAGCGCGCAAAAATGGAGGCTCTAGACCCTTCCAGAGCCGAGATATCGGATGTCAAAGTTTTGACCTGAAAAAAAACATAAGGGGTAACACTGTCGTTTTTGGCCGAAATTTTGACCCCCTCCGATCTTCTTGAAACTCTGGATTCTGACAGAGGGCCACGAGACTTCGACCAGCGCGCAAAAATGGAGGCTCTAGACCCTTCCAGAGCCGAGATATCGGATGTCAAAGTTTTGACCTGAAAAAAAAAACATAAGGGGTAACACTGTCGTTTTTGGCCAAAATTTTGACCCCCTCCGATCTTCTTGAAACTCTGGATTCTGACAGAGGGCCACGAGACTTCGACCAGCGCACAAAAATGGAGGCTCTAGACCCTTCCAGAGCCGAGATATCGGATGTCAAAGTTTTGACCTGAAAAAAAAACATAAGGGGTAACACTGTCGTTTTTGGCCGAAATTTTGACCCCCTCCGATCTTCTTGAAACTCTGGATTCTGACAGAGGGCCACGAGACTTCGACCAGCGCGCAAAAATGGAGGCTCTAGACCCTTCCAGAGCCGAGATATCGGATGTCAAAGTTTTGACCTGAAAAAAAAACATAAGGGGTAACACTGTCGTTTTTGGCCGAAATTTTGACCCCCTCCGATCTTCTTGAAACTCTGGATTCTGACAGAGGGCCACGAGACTTCGACCAGCGCGCAAAAATGGAGGCTCTAGACCCTTCCAGAGCTGAGATATCGGATGTCAAAGTTTTGACCTGAAAAAAAAACATAAGGGGTAACACTGTCGTTTTTGGCCGAAATTTTGACCCCCTCCGATCTTCTTGAAACTCTGGATTCTGACAGAGGGCCACGAGACTTCGACCAGCGCGCAAAAATGGAGGCTCTAGACCCTTCCAGAGCCGAGATATCGGATGTCAAAGTTTTGACCTGAAAAAAAAACATAAGGGGTAACACTGTCGTTTTTGGCCGAAATTTTGACCCCCTCCGATCTTCTTGAAACTCGGGATTCTGACAGAGGGCCACGAGACTTTCGACCAGCGCGCAAAAATGGAGGCTCTAGACCCTTCCTAGACCCTTCCAGAGCCGAGATATCGGATGTCAAAGTTTTGACCTGAAAAAAAAACATAAGGGGTAACACTGTCGTTTTTGGCCGAAATTTTGACCCCCTCCGATCTTCTTGAAACTCTGGATTCTGACAGAGGGCCACGAGACTTCGACCAGCGCGCAAAAATGGAGGCTCTAGACCCTTCCAGAGCCGAGATATCGGATGTCAAAGTTTTGACCTGAAAAAAAAAACATAAGGGGTAACACTGTCGTTTTTGGCCGAAATTTTGACCCCCTCCGATCTTCTTGAAACTCTGGATTCTGACAGAGGGCCACGAGACTTCGACCAGCGCGCAAAAATGGAGGCTCTAGACCCTTCCAGAGCCGAGATATCGGATGTCAAAGTTTTGACCTGAAAAAAAAAACATAAGGGGTAACACTGTCGTTTTTGGCCGAAATTTTGACCCCCTCCGATCTTCTTGAAACTCTGGATTCTGACAGAGGGCCACGAGACTTCGACCAGCGCGCAAAAATGGAGGCTCTAGACCCTTCCAGAGCCGAGATATCGGATGTCAAAGTTTTGACCTGAAAAAAAAACATAAGGGGTAACACTGTCGTTTTTGGCCGAAATTTTGACCCCCTCCGATCTTCTTGAAACTCTGGATTCTGACAGAGGGCCACGAGACTTCGACCAGCGCGCAAAAATGGAGGCTCTAGACCCTTCCAGAGCCGAGATATCGGATGTCAAAGTTTTGACCTGAAAAAAAAACATAAGGGGTAACACTGTCGTTTTTGGCCGAAATTTTGACCCCCTCCGATCTTCTTGAAACTCTGGATTCTGACAGAGGGCCACGAGACTTCGACCAGCGCGCAAAAATGGAGGCTCTAGACCCTTCCAGAGCCGAGATATCGGATGTCAAAGTTTTGACCTGAAAAAAAAACATAAGGGGTAACACTGTCGTTTTTGGCCGAAATTTTGACCCCCTCCGATCTTCTTGAAACTCTGGATTCTGACAGAGGGCCACGAGACTTCGACCAGCGCGCAAAAATGGAGGCTCTAGACCCTTCCAGAGCCGAGATATCGGATGTCAAAGTTTTGACCTGAAAAAAAAACATAAGGGGTAACACTGTCGTTTTTGGCCGAAATTTTGACCCCCTCCGATCTTCTTGAAACTCTGGATTCTGACAGAGGGCCACGAGACTTCGACCAGCGCGCAAAAATGGAGGCTCTAGACCCTTCCAGAGCCGAGATATCGGATGTCAAAGTTTTGACCTGAAAAAAAAAACATAAGGGGTAACACTGTCGTTTTTGGCCGAAATTTTGACCCCCTCCGATCTTCTTGAAACTCTGGATTCTGACAGAGGGCCACGAGACTTCGACCAGCGCGCAAAAATGGAGGCTCTAGACCCTTCCAGAGCCGAGATATCGGATGTCAAAGTTTTGACCTGAAAAAAAAACATAAGGGGTAACACTGTCGTTTTTGGCCGAAATTTTGACCCCCTCCGATCTTCTTGAAACTCTGGATTCTGACAGAGGGCCACGAGACTTCGACCAGCGCGCAAAAATGGAGGCTCTAGACCCTTCCAGAGCCGAGATATCGGATGTCAAAGTTTTGACCTGAAAAAAAAACATAAGGGGTAACACTGTCGTTTTTGGCCGAAATTTTGACCCCCTCCGATCTTCTTGAAACTCTGGATTCTGACAGAGGGCCACGAGACTTCGACCAGCGCGCAAAAATGGAGGCTCTAGACCCTTCCAGAGCCGAGATATCGGATGTCAAAGTTTTGACCTGAAAAAAAAAACATAAGGGGTAACACTGTCGTTTTTGGCCGAAATTTTGACCCCCTCCGATCTTCTTGAAACTCTGGATTCTGACAGAGGGCCACGAGACTTCGACCAGCGCGCAAAAATGGAGGCTCTAGACCCTTCCAGAGCCGAGATATCGGATGTCAAAGTTTTGACCTGAAAAAAAAACATAAGGGGTAACACTGTCGTTTTTGGCCGAAATTTTGACCCCCTCCGATCTTCTTGAAACTCTGGATTCTGACAGAGGGCCACGAGACTTCGACCAGCGCGCAAAAATGGAGGCTCTAGACCCTTCCAGAGCCGAGATATCGGATGTCAAAGTTTTGACCTGAAAAAAAAACATAAGGGGTAACACTGTCGTTTTTGGCCGAAATTTTGACCCCCTCCGATCTTCTTGAAACTCTGGATTCTGACAGAGGGCCACGAGACTTCGACCAGCGCGCAAAAATGGAGGCTCTAGACCCTTCCAGAGCCGAGATATCGGATGTCAAAGTTTTGACCTGAAAAAAAAACATAAGGGGTAACACTGTCGTTTTTGGCCGAAATTTTGACCCCCTCCGATCTTCTTGAAACTCTGGATTCTGACAGAGGGCCACGAGTACTTCGACCAGCGCGCAAAAATGGAGGCTCTAGACCCTTCCAGAGCCGAGATATCGGATGTCAAAGTTTTGACCTGAAAAAAAAAACATAAGGGGTAACACTGTCGTTTTTGGCCGAAATTTTGACCCCCTCCGATCTTCTTGAAACTCTGGATTCTGACAGAGGGCCACGAGACTTCGACCAGCGCGCAAAAATGGAGGCTCTAGACCCTTCCAGAGCCGAGATATCGGATGTCAAAGTTTTGACCTGAAAAAAAAAACATAAGGGGTAACACTGTCGTTTTTGGCCGAAATTTTGACCCCCTCCGATCTTCTTGAAACTCTGGATTCTGACAGAGGGCCACGAGACTTCGACCAGCGCGCAAAAATGGAGGCTCTAGACCCTTCCAGAGCCGAGATATCGGATGTCAAAGTTTTGACCTGAAAAAAAAACATAAGGGGTAACACTGTCGTTTTTGGCCGAAATTTTGACCCCCTCCGATCTTCTTGAAACTCTGGATTCTGACAGAGGGCCACGAGACTTCGACCAGCGCGCAAAAATGGAGGCTCTAGACCCTTCCAGAGCCGAGATATCGGATGTCAAAGTTTTGACCTGAAAAAAAAAACATAAGGGGTAACACTGTCGTTTTTGGCCGAAATTTTGACCCCCTCCGATCTTCTTGAAACTCTGGATTCTGACAGAGGGCCACGAGACTTCGACCAGCGCGCAAAAATGGAGGCTCTAGACCCTTCCAGAGCCGAGATATCGGATGTCAAAGTTTTGACCTGAAAAAAAAAACATAAGGGGTAACACTGTCGTTTTTGGCCGAAATTTTGACCCCCTCCGATCTTCTTGAAACTCTGGATTCTGACAGAGGGCCACGAGACTTCGACCAGCGCGCAAAAATGGAGGCTCTAGACCCTTCCAGAGCCGAGATATCGGATGTCAAAGTTTTGACCTGAAAAAAAAACATAAGGGGTAACACTGTCGTTTTTGGCCGAAATTTTGACCCCCTCCGATCTTCTTGAAACTCTGGATTCTGACAGAGGGCCACGAGACTTCGACCAGCGCGCAAAAATGGAGGCTCTAGACCCTTCCAGAGCCGAGATATCGGATGTCAAAGTTTTGACCTGAAAAAAAAACATAAGGGGTAACACTGTCGTTTTTGGCCGAAATTTTGACCCCCTCCGATCTTCTTGAAACTCTGGATTCTGACAGAGGGCCACGAGACTTCGACCAGCGCGCAAAAATGGAGGCTCTAGACCCTTCCAGAGCCGAGATATCGGATGTCAAAGTTTTGACCTGAAAAAAAAACATAAGGGGTAACACTGTCGTTTTTGGCCGAAATTTTGACCCCCTCCGATCTTCTTGAAACTCTGGATTCTGACAGAGGGCCACGAGACTTCGACCAGCGCGCAAAAATGGAGGCTCTAGACCCTTCCAGAGCCGAGATATCGGATGTCAAAGTTTTGACCTGAAAAAAAAACATAAGGGGTAACACTGTCGTTTTTGGCCGAAATTTTGACCCCCTCCGATCTTCTTGAAACTCTGGATTCTGACAGAGGGCCACGAGACTTCGACCAGCGCGCAAAAATGGAGGCTCTAGACCCTTCCAGAGCCGAGATATCGGATGTCAAAGTTTTGACCTGAAAAAAAAAACATAAGGGGTAACACTGTCGTTTTTGGCCGAAATTTTGACCCCCTCCGATCTTCTTGAAACTCTGGATTCTGACAGAGGGCCACGAGACTTCGACCAGCGCGCAAAAATGGAGGCTCTAGACCCTTCCAGAGCCGAGATATCGGATGTCAAAGTTTTGACCTGAAAAAAAAAACATAAGGGGTAACACTGTCGTTTTTGGCCGAAATTTTGACCCCCTCCGATCTTCTTGAAACTCTGGATTCTGACAGAGGGCCACGAGACTTCGACCAGCGCGCAAAAATGGAGGCTCTAGACCCTTCCAGAGCCGAGATATCGGATGTCAAAGTTTTGACCTGAAAAAAAAACATAAGGGGTAACACTGTCGTTTTTGGCCGAAATTTTGACCCCCTCCGATCTTCTTGAAACTCTGGATTCTGACAGAGGGCCACGAGACTTCGACCAGCGCGCAAAAATGGAGGCTCTAGACCCTTCCAGAGCCGAGATATCGGATGTCAAAGTTTTGACCTGAAAAAAAAAACATAAGGGGTAACACTGTCGTTTTTGGCCGAAATTTTGACCCCCTCCGATCTTCTTGAAACTCTGGATTCTGACAGAGGGCCACGAGACTTCGACCAGCGCGCAAAAATGGAGGCTCTAGACCCTTCCAGAGCCGAGATATCGGATGTCAAAGTTTTGACCTGAAAAAAAAACATAAGGGGTAACACTGTCGTTTTTGGCCGAAATTTTGACCCCCTCCGATCTTCTTGAAACTCTGGATTCTGACAGAGGGCCACGAGACTTCGACCAGCGCGCAAAAATGGAGGCTCTAGACCCTTCCAGAGCCGAGATATCGGATGTCAAAGTTTTGACCTGAAAAAAAAACATAAGGGGTAACACTGTCGTTTTTGGCCGAAATTTTGACCCCCTCCGATCTTCTTGAAACTCTGGATTCTGACAGAGGGCCACGAGACTTCGACCAGCGCGCAAAAATGGAGGCTCTAGACCCTTCCAGAGCCGAGATATCGGATGTCAAAGTTTTGACCTGAAAAAAAAACATAAGGGGTAACACTGTCGTTTTTGGCCGAAATTTTGACCCCCTCCGATCTTCTTGAAACTCTGGATTCTGACAGAGGGCCACGAGACTTCGACCAGCGCGCAAAAATGGAGGCTCTAGACCCTTCCAGAGCCGAGATATCGGATGTCAAAGTTTTGACCTGAAAAAAAAACATAAGGGGTAACACTGTCGTTTTTGGCCGAAATTTTGACCCCCTCCGATCTTCTTGAAACTCTGGATTCTGACAGAGGGCCACGAGACTTCGACCAGCGCGCAAAAATGGAGGCTCTAGACCCTTCCAGAGCCGAGATATCGGATGTCAAAGTTTTGACCTGAAAAAAAAACATAAGGGGTAACACTGTCGTTTTTGGCCGAAATTTTGACCCCCTCCGATCTTCTTGAAACTCTGGATTCTGACAGAGGGCCACGAGACTTCGACCAGCGCGCAAAAATGGAGGCTCTAGACCCTTCCAGAGCCGAGATATCGGATGTCAAAGTTTTGACCTGAAAAAAAAAACATAAGGGGTAACACTGTCGTTTTTGGCCGAAATTTTGACCCCCTCCGATCTTCTTGAAACTCTGGATTCTGACAGAGGGCCACGAGACTTCGACCAGCGCGCAAAAATGGAGGCTCTAGACCCTTCCAGAGCCGAGATATCGGATGTCAAAGTTTTGACCTGAAAAAAAAACATAAGGGGTAACACTGTCGTTTTTGGCCGAAATTTTGACCCCCTCCGATCTTCTTGAAACTCTGGATTCTGACAGAGGGCCACGAGACTTCGACCAGCGCGCAAAAATGGAGGCTCTAGACCCTTCCAGAGCCGAGATATCGGATGTCAAAGTTTTGACCTGAAAAAAAAACATAAGGGGTAACACTGTCGTTTTTGGCCGAAATTTTGACCCCCTCCGATCTTCTTGAAACTCTGGATTCTGACAGAGGGCCACGAGACTTCGACCAGCGCGCAAAAATGGAGGCTCTAGACCCTTCCAGAGCCGAGATATCGGATGTCAAAGTTTTGACCTGAAAAAAAAACATAAGGGGTAACACTGTCGTTTTTGGCCGAAATTTTGACCCCCTCCGATCTTCTTGAAACTCTGGATTCTGACAGAGGGCCACGAGACTTCGACCAGCGCGCAAAAATGGAGGCTCTAGACCCTTCCAGAGCCGAGATATCGGATGTCAAAGTTTTGACCTGAAAAAAAAAACATAAGGGGTAACACTGTCGTTTTTGGCCGAAATTTTGACCCCCTCCGATCTTCTTGAAACTCTGGATTCTGACAGAGGGCCACGAGACTTCGACCAGCGCGCAAAAATGGAGGCTCTAGACCCTTCCAGAGCCGAGATATCGGATGTCAAAGTTTTGACCTGAAAAAAAAACATAAGGGGTAACACTGTCGTTTTTGGCCGAAATTTTGACCCCCTCCGATCTTCTTGAAACTCTGGATTCTGACAGAGGGCCACGAGACTTCGACCAGCGCGCAAAAATGGAGGCTCTAGACCCTTCCAGAGCCGAGATATCGGATGTCAAAGTTTTGACCTGAAAAAAAAACATAAGGGGTAACACTGTCGTTTTTGGCCGAAATTTTGACCCCCTCCGATCTTCTTGAAACTCTGGATTCTGACAGAGGGCCACGAGACTTCGACCAGCGCGCAAAAATGGAGGCTCTAGACCCTTCCAGAGCCGAGATATCGGATGTCAAAGTTTTGACCTGAAAAAAAAAACATAAGGGGTAACACTGTCGTTTTTGGCCGAAATTTTGACCCCCTCCGATCTTCTTGAAACTCTGGATTCTGACAGAGGGCCACGAGACTTCGACCAGCGCGCAAAAATGGAGGCTCTAGACCCTTCCAGAGCCGAGATATCGGATGTCAAAGTTTTGACCTGAAAAAAAAACATAAGGGGTAACACTGTCGTTTTTGGCCGAAATTTTGACCCCCTCCGATCTTCTTGAAACTCTGGATTCTGACAGAGGGCCACGAGACTTCGACCAGCGCGCAAAAATGGAGGCTCTAGACCCTTCCAGAGCCGAGATATCGGATGTCAAAGTTTTGACCTGAAAAAAAAACATAAGGGGTAACACTGTCGTTTTTGGCCGAAATTTTGACCCCCTCCGATCTTCTTGAAACTCTGGATTCTGACAGAGGGCCACGAGACTTCGACCAGCGCGCAAAAATGGAGGCTCTAGACCCTTCCAGAGCCGAGATATCGGATGTCAAAGTTTTGACCTGAAAAAAAAACATAAGGGGTAACACTGTCGTTTTTGGCCGAAATTTTGACCCCCTCCGATCTTCTTGAAACTCTGGATTCTGACAGAGGGCCACGAGACTTCGACCAGCGCGCAAAAATGGAGGCTCTAGACCCTTCCAGAGCCGAGATATCGGATGTCAAAGTTTTGACCTGAAAAAAAAAACATAAGGGGTAACACTGTCGTTTTTGGCCGAAATTTTGACCCCCTCCGATCTTCTTGAAACTCTGGATTCTGACAGAGGGCCACGAGACTTCGACCAGCGCGCAAAAATGGAGGCTCTAGACCCTTCCAGAGCCGAGATATCGGATGTCAAAGTTTTGACCTGAAAAAAAAACATAAGGGGTAACACTGTCGTTTTTGGCCGAAATTTTGACCCCCTCCGATCTTCTTGAAACTCTGGATTCTGACAGAGGGCCACGAGACTTCGACCAGCGCGCAAAAATGGAGGCTCTAGACCCTTCCAGAGCCGAGATATCGGATGTCAAAGTTTTGACCTGAAAAAAAAAACATAAGGGGTAACACTGTCGTTTTTGGCCGAAATTTTGACCCCCTCCGATCTTCTTGAAACTCTGGATTCTGACAGAGGGCCACGAGACTTCGACCAGCGCGCAAAAATGGAGGCTCTAGACCCTTCCAGAGCCGAGATATCGGATGTCAAAGTTTTGACCTGAAAAAAAAACATAAGGGGTAACACTGTCGTTTTTGGCCGAAATTTTGACCCCCTCCGATCTTCTTGAAACTCTGGATTCTGACAGAGGGCCACGAGACTTCGACCAGCGCGCAAAAATGGAGGCTCTAGACCCTTCCAGAGCCGAGATATCGGATGTCAAAGTTTTGACCTGAAAAAAAAACATAAGGGGTAACACTGTCGTTTTTGGCCGAAATTTTGACCCCCTCCGATCTTCTTGAAACTCTGGATTCTGACAGAGGGCCACGAGACTTCGACCAGCGCGCAAAAATGGAGGCTCTAGACCCTTCCAGAGCCGAGATATCGGATGTCAAAGTTTTGACCTGAAAAAAAAACATAAGGGGTAACACTGTCGTTTTTGGCCGAAATTTTGACCCCCTCCGATCTTCTTGAAACTCTGGATTCTGACAGAGGGCCACGAGACTTCGACCAGCGCGCAAAAATGGAGGCTCTAGACCCTTCCAGAGCCGAGATATCGGATGTCAAAGTTTTGACCTGAAAAAAAAAACATAAGGGGTAACACTGTCGTTTTTGGCCGAAATTTTGACCCCCTCCGATCTTCTTGAAACTCTGGATTCTGACAGAGGGCCACGAGACTTCGACCAGCGCGCAAAAATGGAGGCTCTAGACCCTTCCAGAGCCGAGATATCGGATGTCAAAGTTTTGACCTGAAAAAAAAACATAAGGGGTAACACTGTCGTTTTTGGCCGAAATTTTGACCCCCTCCGATCTTCTTGAAACTCTGGATTCTGACAGAGGGCCACGAGACTTCGACCAGCGCGCAAAAATGGAGGCTCTAGACCCTTCCAGAGCCGAGATATCGGATGTCAAAGTTTTGACCTGAAAAAAAAACATAAGGGGTAACACTGTCGTTTTTGGCCGAAATTTTGACCCCCTCCGATCTTCTTGAAACTCTGGATTCTGACAGAGGGCCACGAGACTTCGACCAGCGCGCAAAAATGGAGGCTCTAGACCCTTCCAGAGCCGAGATATCGGATGTCAAAGTTTTGACCTGAAAAAAAAACATAAGGGGTAACACTGTCGTTTTTGGCCGAAATTTTGACCCCCTCCGATCTTCTTGAAACTCTGGATTCTGACAGAGGGCCACGAGACTTCGACCAGCGCGCAAAAATGGAGGCTCTAGACCCTTCCAGAGCCGAGATATCGGATGTCAAAGTTTTGACCTGAAAAAAAAACATAAGGGGTAACACTGTCGTTTTTGGCCGAAATTTTGACCCCCTCCGATCTTCTTGAAACTCTGGATTCTGACAGAGGGCCACGAGACTTCGACCAGCGCGCAAAAATGGAGGCTCTAGACCCTTCCAGAGCCGAGATATCGGATGTCAAAGTTTTGACCTGAAAAAAAAAACATAAGGGGTAACACTGTCGTTTTTGGCCGAAATTTTGACCCCCTCCGATCTTCTTGAAACTCTGGATTCTGACAGAGGGCCACGAGACTTCGACCAGCGCGCAAAAATGGAGGCTCTAGACCCTTCCAGAGCCGAGATATCGGATGTCAAAGTTTTGACCTGAAAAAAAAACATAAGGGGTAACACTGTCGTTTTTGGCCGAAATTTTGACCCCCTCCGATCTTCTTGAAACTCTGGATTCTGACAGAGGGCCACGAGACTTCGACCAGCGCGCAAAAATGGAGGCTCTAGACCCTTCCAGAGCCGAGATATCGGATGTCAAAGTTTTGACCTGAAAAAAAAACATAAGGGGTAACACTGTCGTTTTTGGCCGAAATTTTGACCCCCTCCGATCTTCTTGAAACTCTGGATTCTGACAGAGGGCCACGAGACTTCGACCAGCGCGCAAAAATGGAGGCTCTAGACCCTTCCAGAGCCGAGATATCGGATGTCAAAGTTTTGACCTGAAAAAAAAACATAAGGGGTAACACTGTCGTTTTTGGCCGAAATTTTGACCCCCTCCGATCTTCTTGAAACTCTGGATTCTGACAGAGGGCCACGAGACTTCGACCAGCGCGCAAAAATGGAGGCTCTAGACCCTTCCAGAGCCGAGATATCGGATGTCAAAGTTTTGACCTGAAAAAAAAAACATAAGGGGTAACACTGTCGTTTTTGGCCGAAATTTTGACCCCCTCCGATCTTCTTGAAACTCTGGATTCTGACAGAGGGCCACGAGACTTCGACCAGCGCGCAAAAATGGAGGCTCTAGACCCTTCCAGAGCCGAGATATCGGATGTCAAAGTTTTGACCTGAAAAAAAAACATAAGGGGTAACACTGTCGTTTTTGGCCGAAATTTTGACCCCCTCCGATCTTCTTGAAACTCTGGATTCTGACAGAGGGCCACGAGACTTCGACCAGCGCGCAAAAATGGAGGCTCTAGACCCTTCCAGAGCCGAGATATCGGATGTCAAAGTTTTGACCTGAAAAAAAAACATAAGGGGTAACACTGTCGTTTTTGGCCGAAATTTTGACCCCCTCCGATCTTCTTGAAACTCTGGATTCTGACAGAGGGCCACGAGACTTCGACCAGCGCGCAAAAATGGAGGCTCTAGACCCTTCCAGAGCCGAGATATCGGATGTCAAAGTTTTGACCTGAAAAAAAAACATAAGGGGTAACACTGTCGTTTTTGGCCGAAATTTTGACCCCCTCCGATCTTCTTGAAACTCTGGATTCTGACAGAGGGCCACGAGACTTCGACCAGCGCGCAAAAATGGAGGCTCTAGACCCTTCCAGAGCCGAGATATCGGATGTCAAAGTTTTGACCTGAAAAAAAAACATAAGGGGTAACACTGTCGTTTTTGGCCGAAATTTTGACCCCCTCCGATCTTCTTGAAACTCTGGATTCTGACAGAGGGCCACGAGACTTCGACCAGCGCGCAAAAATGGAGGCTCTAGACCCTTCCAGAGCCGAGATATCGGATGTCAAAGTTTTGACCTGAAAAAAAAAACATAAGGGGTAACACTGTCGTTTTTGGCCGAAATTTTGACCCCCTCCGATCTTCTTGAAACTCTGGATTCTGACAGAGGGCCACGAGACTTCGACCAGCGCGCAAAAATGGAGGCTCTAGACCCTTCCAGAGCCGAGATATCGGATGTCAAAGTTTTGACCTGAAAAAAAAAACATAAGGGGTAACACTGTCGTTTTTGGCCGAAATTTTGACCCCCTCCGATCTTCTTGAAACTCTGGATTCTGACAGAGGGCCACGAGACTTCGACCAGCGCGCAAAAATGGAGGCTCTAGACCCTTCCAGAGCCGAGATATCGGATGTCAAAGTTTTGACCTGAAAAAAAAACATAAGGGGTAACACTGTCGTTTTTGGCCGAAATTTTGACCCCCTCCGATCTTCTTGAAACTCTGGATTCTGACAGAGGGCCACGAGACTTCGACCAGCGCGCAAAAATGGAGGCTCTAGACCCTTCCAGAGCCGAGATATCGGATGTCAAAGTTTTGACCTGAAAAAAAAACATAAGGGGTAACACTGTCGTTTTTGGCCGAAATTTTGACCCCCTCCGATCTTCTTGAAACTCTGGATTCTGACAGAGGGCCACGAGACTTCGACCAGCGCGCAAAAATGGAGGCTCTAGACCCTTCCAGAGCCGAGATATCGGATGTCAAAGTTTTGACCTGAAAAAAAAACATAAGGGGTAACACTGTCGTTTTTGGCCGAAATTTTGACCCCCTCCGATCTTCTTGAAACTCTGGATTCTGACAGAGGGCCACGAGACTTCGACCAGCGCGCAAAAATGGAGGCTCTAGACCCTTCCAGAGCCGAGATATCGGATGTCAAAGTTTTGACCTGAAAAAAAAACATAAGGGGTAACACTGTCGTTTTTGGCCGAAATTTTGACCCCCTCCGATCTTCTTGAAACTCTGGATTCTGACAGAGGGCCACGAGACTTCGACCAGCGCGCAAAAATGGAGGCTCTAGACCCTTCCAGAGCCGAGATATCGGATGTCAAAGTTTTGACCTGAAAAAAAAACATAAGGGGTAACACTGTCGTTTTTGGCCGAAATTTTGACCCCCTCCGATCTTCTTGAAACTCTGGATTCTGACAGAGGGCCACGAGACTTCGACCAGCGCGCAAAAATGGAGGCTCTAGACCCTTCCAGAGCCGAGATATCGGATGTCAAAGTTTTGACCTGAAAAAAAAACATAAGGGGTAACACTGTCGTTTTTGGCCGAAATTTTGACCCCCCTCCGATCTTCTTGAAACTCTGGATTCTGACAGAGGGCCACGAGACTTCGACCAGCGCGCAAAAATGGAGGCTCTAGACCCTTCCAGAGCCGAGATATCGGATGTCAAAGTTTTGACCTGAAAAAAAAACATAAGGGGTAACACTGTCGTTTTTGGCCGAAATTTTGACCCCCTCCGATCTTCTTGAAACTCTGGATTCTGACAGAGGGCCACGAGACTTCGACCAGCGCGCAAAAATGGAGGCTCTAGACCCTTCCAGAGCCGAGATATCGGATGTCAAAGTTTTGACCTGAAAAAAAAACATAAGGGGTAACACTGTCGTTTTTGGCCGAAATTTTGACCCCCTCCGATCTTCTTGAAACTCTGGATTCTGACAGAGGGCCACGAGACTTCGACCAGCGCGCAAAAATGGAGGCTCTAGACCCTTCCAGAGCCGAGATATCGGATGTCAAAGTTTTGACCTGAAAAAAAAACATAAGGGGTAACACTGTCGTTTTTGGCCGAAATTTTGACCCCCTCCGATCTTCTTGAAACTCTGGATTCTGACAGAGGGCCACGAGACTTCGACCAGCGCGCAAAAATGGAGGCTCTAGACCCTTCCAGAGCCGAGATATCGGATGTCAAAGTTTTGACCTGAAAAAAAAACATAAGGGGTAACACTGTCGTTTTTGGCCGAAATTTTGACCCCCTCCGATCTTCTTGAAACTCTGGATTCTGACAGAGGGCCACGAGACTTCGACCAGCGCGCAAAAATGGAGGCTCTAGACCCTTCCAGAGCCGAGATATCGGATGTCAAAGTTTTGACCTGAAAAAAAAACATAAGGGGTAACACTGTCGTTTTTGGCCGAAATTTTGACCCCCTCCGATCTTCTTGAAACTCTGGATTCTGACAGAGGGCCACGAGACTTCGACCAGCGCGCAAAAATGGAGGCTCTAGACCCTTCCAGAGCCGAGATATCGGATGTCAAAGTTTTGACCTGAAAAAAAAACATAAGGGGTAACACTGTCGTTTTTGGCCGAAATTTTGACCCCCTCCGATCTTCTTGAAACTCTGGATTCTGACAGAGGGCCACGAGACTTCGACCAGCGCGCAAAAATGGAGGCTCTAGACCCTTCCAGAGCCGAGATATCGGATGTCAAAGTTTTGACCTGAAAAAAAAACATAAGGGGTAACACTGTCGTTTTTGGCCGAAATTTTGACCCCCTCCGATCTTCTTGAAACTCTGGATTCTGACAGAGGGCCACGAGACTTCGACCAGCGCGCAAAAATGGAGGCTCTAGACCCTTCCAGAGCCGAGATATCGGATGTCAAAGTTTTGACCTGAAAAAAAAACATAAGGGGTAACACTGTCGTTTTTGGCCGAAATTTTGACCCCCTCCGATCTTCTTGAAACTCTGGATTCTGACAGAGGGCCACGAGACTTCGACCAGCGCGCAAAAATGGAGGCTCTAGACCCTTCCAGAGCCGAGATATCGGATGTCAAAGTTTTGACCTGAAAAAAAAACATAAGGGGTAACACTGTCGTTTTTGGCCGAAATTTTGACCCCCTCCGATCTTCTTGAAACTCTGGATTCTGACAGAGGGCCACGAGACTTCGACCAGCGCGCAAAAATGGAGGCTCTAGACCCTTCCAGAGCCGAGATATCGGATGTCAAAGTTTTGACCTGAAAAAAAAACATAAGGGGTAACACTGTCGTTTTTGGCCGAAATTTTGACCCCCTCCGATCTTCTTGAAACTCTGGATTCTGACAGAGGGCCACGAGACTTCGACCAGCGCGCAAAAATGGAGGCTCTAGACCCTTCCAGAGCCGAGATATCGGATGTCAAAGTTTTGACCTGAAAAAAAAACATAAGGGGTAACACTGTCGTTTTTTGGCCGAAATTTTGACCCCCTCCGATCTTCTTGAAACTCTGGATTCTGACAGAGGGCCACGAGACTTCGACCAGCGCGCAAAAATGGAGGCTCTAGACCCTTCCAGAGCCGAGATATCGGATGTCAAAGTTTTGACCTGAAAAAAAAACATAAGGGGTAACACTGTCGTTTTTGGCCGAAATTTTGACCCCCTCCGATCTTCTTGAAACTCTGGATTCTGACAGAGGGCCACGAGACTTCGACCAGCGCGCAAAAATGGAGGCTCTAGACCCTTCCAGAGCCGAGATATCGGATGTCAAAGTTTTGACCTGAAAAAAAAAACATAAGGGGTAACACTGTCGTTTTTGGCCGAAATTTTGACCCCCTCCGATCTTCTTGAAACTCTGGATTCTGACAGAGGGCCACGAGACTTCGACCAGCGCGCAAAAATGGAGGCTCTAGACCCTTCCAGAGCCGAGATATCGGATGAA
>JBBNEX010000262.1:0-39204 GCA_038021265.1 Cyprinella venusta
TCTCTAGACCCTTCCAGAGCCGAGATATCGGATGTCAAAGTTTTGACCTGAAAAAAAAAACATAAGGGGTAACACTGTCGTTTTTGGCCGAAATTTTGACCCCCCTCCGATCTTCTTGAAACTCTGGATTCTGACAGAGGGCCACGAGACTTCGACCAGCGCGCAAAAATGGAGGCTCTAGACCCTTCCAGAGCCGAGATATCGGATGTCAAAGTTTTGACCTGAAAAAAAAAAACATAAGGGGTAACACTGTCGTTTTTGGCCGAAATTTTGACCCCCTCCGATCTTCTTGAAACTCTGGATTCTGACAGAGGGCCAAGAGACTTCGACCAGCGCGCAAAAATGGAGGCTCTAGACCCTTCCAGAGCCGAGATATCGGTGTCAAAGTTTTGACCTGAAAAAAAAACATAAGGGGTAACACTGTCGTTTTTGGCCGAAATTTTGACCCCCTCAGATCTTCTTGAAACTCTGGATTCTGACAGAGGGCCACGAGACTTCGACCAGCGCGCAAAAATGGAGGCTCTAGACCCTTCCAGAGCCGAGATATCGGATGTCAAAGTTTTGACCTGAGAAAAAAAACATAAGGGGTAACACTGTCGTTTTTGGCCGAAATTTTGACCCCCTCCGATCTTCTTGAAACTCTGGATTCTGACAGAGGGCCACGAGACTTCGACCAGCGCGCAAAAATGGAGGCTCTAGACCCTTCCAGAGCCGAGATATCGGATGTCAAAGTTTTGACCTGAAAAAAAAACCATAAGGGGTAACACTGTCGTTTTTGGCCAAAATTTTGACCCCCTCCGATCTTCTTGAAACTCTGGATTCTGACAGAGGGCCACGAGACTTCGACCAGCGCGCAAAAATGGAGGCTCTAGACCCTTCCAGAGCCGAGATATCGGATGTCAAAGTTTTGACCTGAAAAAAAAACATAAGGGGTAACACTGTCGTTTTTGGCCGAAATTTTGACCCCCTCCGATCTTCTTGAAACTCTGGATTCTGACAGAGGGCCACGAGACTTCGACCAGCGCGCAAAAATGGAGGCTCTAGACCCTTCCAGAGCCGAGATATCGGATGTCAAAGTTTTGACCTGAAAAAAAAACATAAGGGGTAACACTGTCGTTTTTGGCCGAAATTTTGACCCCCTCCGATCTTCTTGAAACTCTGGATTCTGACAGAGGGCCACGAGACTTCGACCAGCGCGCAAAAATGGAGGTTCTAGACCCTTCCAGAGCTGAGATATCGGATGTCAAAGTTTTGACCTGAAAAAAAAAACATAAGGGGTAACACTGTCGTATTTGGCCGAAATTTTGACCCCCTCTGATCTTCTTGAAACTCTGGATTCTGACAGAGGGCCACGAGACTTCGACCAGCGCGCAAAAATGGAGGCTCTAGACCCTTCCAGAGCCGAGATATCGGATGTCAAAGTTTTGACCCGAAAAAAAAAAAACATAAGGGGAAACACTGTCGTTTTTGGCTGAAATTTTGACCCCCTCCGATCTTCTTGAAACTCTGGATTCTGACAGAGGGCCACGAGACTTCGACCAGCGCGCAAAAATGGAGGCTCTAGACCCTTCCAGAGCCGCGATATCGGATGTCAAAGTTTTGACCTGAAAAAAAAAACATAAGGGGTAACACTGTCATTTTTTTTTTTGGCCGAAATTTTGACCCCCTCCGATCTTCTTAAAACTCTGGATTCTGACAGAGGGCCATGAGACTTCGACCAGCGCGCAAAAATGGAGGCTCTAGACCCTTCCAGAGCCGAGATATCGAAGGTCAAAATTTTGACCAGAAAAAAAACATAAGGGGTAACACTGTCATTTTTTTTTTGGCCGAAATTTTGACCCCCTCCGATCTTCTTCAAACTCTGGATTCTGACAGAGGGCCACGAGACTTCGACCAGCGCGCAAAAATGGAGGCTCTAGACCCTTCCAGAGCCGAGATATCGAAGGTCAAAATTTTGACCAGAAAAAAAAACATAAGGGGTAACACTGTCATTTTTTTTTTTGGGCCGAAATTTTGACCCCCTCCGATCTTCTTCAAACTCAGGATTCTGACAGAGGGCCACGAGACTTCGACCAGCGCGCAAAAATGGAGGCTCTAGACCCTTCCAGAGCCGAGATATCGAAGGTCAAAATTTTGACCAGAAAAAAAAAACATAAGGGGTAACACTGTCATTTTTTTGGCCGAAATTTTGACCCCCTCCGATCTTCTTCAAACTCTGGATTCTGACAGAGGGCCATGAGACTTCGACCAGCGCGCAAAAATGGAGGCTCTAGACCCTTCCAGAGCTGAGATATCGAAGGTCAAATTTTTGACCAGAAAAAAAAACATAAGGGGTAACACTGTCATTTTTTTTTTTGGCCGAAATTTTGACCCCCTCCGATCTTCTTCAAACTCAGGATTCTGACAGAGGGCCACGAGACTTCGACCAGCGCGCAAAAATGGAGGCTCTAGACCCTTCCAGAGCCGAGATATCGAAGGTCAAAATTTTGACCAGAAAAAAAAAACATAAGGGGTAACACTGTCATTTTTTTTGGCCGAAATTTTGACCCCCTCCGATCTTCTTCAAACTCTGGATTCTGACAGAGGGCCATGAGACTTCGACCAGCGCGCAAAAATGGAGGCTCTAGACCCTTCCAGAGCTGAGATATCGAAGGTCAAATTTTTGACCAGAAAAAAAAAAAAACATAAGGGGTAACACTGTCATTTTTTTTTTGCCGAAATTTTGACCCCCTCCGATCTTCTTGAAACTCTGGATTCTGACAGAGGGCCACGAGACTTCGACCAGCGCGCAAAAATGGAGGTTCTAGACCCTTCCAGAGCTGAGATATCGGATGTCAAAGTTTTGACCTGAAAAAAAAAAAACATAAGGGGTAACACTGTCGTTTTTGGCCGAAATTTTGACCCCCTCTGATCTTCTTGAAACTCTGGATTCTGACAGAGGGCCACGAGACTTCGACCAGCGCGCAAAAATGGAGGCTCTAGACCCTTCCAGAGCCGAGATATCGGATGTCAAAGTTTTGACCCGAAAAAAAAAAAACATAAGGGGAAACACTGTCGTTTTTGGCTGAAATTTTGACCCCCTCCGATCTTCTTGAAACTCTGGATTCTGACAGAGGGCCACGAGACTTCGACCAGCGCGCAAAAATGGAGGCTCTAGACCCTTCCAGAGCCGCGATATCGGATGTCAAAGTTTTGACCTGAAAAAAAAAACATAAGGGGTAACACTGTCATTTTTTTTTTTGGCCGAAATTTTGACCCCCTCCGATCTTCTTAAAACTCTGGATTCTGACAGAGGGCCATGAGACTTCGACCAGCGCGCAAAAATGGAGGCTCTAGACCCTTCCAGAGCCGAGATATCGAAGGTCAAAATTTTGACCAGAAAAAAAAACATAAGGGGTAA
Organism: Cyprinella venusta; assembly: GCA_038021265.1. Classification (NCBI taxonomy): domain Eukaryota; kingdom Metazoa; phylum Chordata; class Actinopteri; order Cypriniformes; family Leuciscidae; genus Cyprinella; species Cyprinella venusta. Next base: position 3,401 of record JBBNEX010000262.1, read on the forward strand.
CACTGTCATTTTTTTTTTGGCCGAAATTTTGACCCCCTCCGATCTTCTTCAAACTCTGGATTCTGACAGAGGGCCACGAGACTTCGACCAGCGCGCAAAAATGGAGGCTCTAGACCCTTCCAGAGCCGAGATATCGAAGGTCAAAATTTTGACCAGAAAAAAAAACATAAGGGGTAACACTGTCATTTTTTTTTTTGGGCCGAAATTTTGACCCCCTCCGATCTTCTTCAAACTCAGGATTCTGACAGAGGGCCACGAGACTTCGACCAGCGCGCAAAAATGGAGGCTCTAGACCCTTCCAGAGCCGAGATATCGAAGGTCAAAATTTTGACCAGAAAAAAAAAACATAAGGGGTAACACTGTCATTTTTTTTGGCCGAAATTTTGACCCCCTCCGATCTTCTTCAAACTCTGGATTCTGACAGAGGGCCATGAGACTTCGACCAGCGCGCAAAAATGGAGGCTCTAGACCCTTCCAGAGCTGAGATATCGAAGGTCAAATTTTTGACCAGAAAAAAAAACATAAGGGGTAACACTGTCATTTTTTTTTTGGGCCGAAATTTTGACCCCCTCCGATCTTCTTCAAACTCAGGATTCTGACAGAGGGCCACGAGACTTTGACCAGCGCGCAAAAATGGAGGCTCTAGACCCTTCCAGAGCCGAGATATCGAAGGTCAAAATTTTGACCAGAAAAAAAAAACATAAGGGGTAACACTGTCATTTTTTTTGGCCGAAATTTTGACCCCCTCCGATCTTCTTCAAACTCTGGATTCTGACAGAGGGCCATGAGACTTCGACCAGCGCGCAAAAATGGAGGCTCTAGACCCTTCCAGAGCTGAGATATCGAAGGTCAAATTTTTGACCAGAAAAAAAAAAAAACATAAGGGGTAACACTGTCATTTTTTTTTTGCCGAAATTTTGACCCCCTCCGATCTTCTTGAAACTCTGGATTCTGACAGAGGGCCACGAGACTTCGACCAGCGCGCAAAAATGGAGGCTCTAGACCCTTCCAGAGCCGAGATATCGGATGTCAAAGTTTTGACCTAAAAAAAAAAACATAAGGGGTAACACTGTCGTTTTCGGCCGAAATTTTGACCCCCTCCGATCTTCTTGAAACTCTGGATTCTGACAGAGGGCCACAAGACTTCGACCAGCGCGCAAAAATGGAGGCTCTAGACCCTTCCAGAGCCGAGATATCGGATGTCAAAGTTTTGACCCGAAAAAAAACATAAGGGGTAACACTGTCGTTTTTGGCCGAAATTTTGACCCCCTCCGATATTCTTGAAACTCTGGATTCTGACAGAGGGCCACGAGACTTCGACCAGCGCGCAAAAATGGAGGCTCTAGACCCTTCCAGAGCCGAGATATCGGATGTCAAAGTTTTGACCTGAAAAAAAAACATAAGGGGTAACACTGTCGTTTTTGGCCGAAATTTTGACCCCCTCCGATCTTCTTGAAACTCTGGATTCTGACAGAGGGCCACGAGACTTCGACCAGCGCGCAAAAATGGAGGCTCTAGACCCTTCCAGAGCCGAGATATCGGATGTCAAAGTTTTGACCTGAAAAAAAAAACATAAGGGGTAACACTGTCGTTTTTGGCCAAAATTTTGACCCCCTCCGAACTTCTTGAAACTCTGGATTCTGACAGAGGGCCACGAGACTTCGACCAGCGCGCAAAAATGGAGGCTCTAGACCCTTCCAGAGCCGAGATATCGAAGGTCAAAATTTTGACCAGAAAAAAAAAACATAAGGGGTAACACTGTCATTTTTTTTGGCCGAAATTTTGACCCCCTCCGATCTTCTTCAAACTCTGGATTCTGACAGAGGGCCATGAGACTTCGACCAGCGCGCAAAAATGGAGGCTCTAGACCCTTCCAGAGCTGAGATATCGAAGGTCAAATTTTTGACCAGGAAAAAAAAAAAACATAAGGGGTAACACTGTCATTTTTTTTTTGCCGAAATTTTGACCCCCTCCGATCTTCTTGAAACTCTGGATTCTGACAGAGGGCCACGAGACTTCGACCAGCGCGCAAAAATGGAGGCTCTAGACCCTTCCAGAGCCGAGATATCGGATGTCAAAGTTTTGACCTCAAAAAAAAAACATAAGGGGTAACACTGTCGTTTTCGGCCGAAATTTTGACCCCCTCCGATCTTCTTGAAACTCTGGATTCTGACAGAGGGCCACAAGACTTCGACCAGCGCGCAAAAATGGAGGCTCTAGACCCTTCCAGAGCCGAGATATCGGATGTCAAAGTTTTGACCCGAAAAAAACATAAGGGGTAACACTGTCGTTTTTGGCCGAAATTTTGACCCCCTCCGATATTCTTGAAACTCTGGATTCTGACAGAGGGCCACGAGACTTCGACCAGCGCGCAAAAATGGAGGCTCTAGACCCTTCCAGAGCCGAGATATCGGATGTCAAAGTTTTGACCTGAAAAAAAAACATAAGGGGTAACACTGTCGTTTTTGGCCGAAATTTTGACCCCCTCCGATCTTCTTGAAACTCTGGATTCTGACAGAGGGCCACGAGACTTCGACCAGCGCGCAAAAATGGAGGCTCTAGACCCTTCCAGAGCCGAGATATCGGATGTCAAAGTTTTGACCTGAAAAAAAAAAACATAAGGGGTAACACTGTCGTTTTTGGCCAAAATTTTGACCCCCTCCGAACTTCTTGAAACTCTGGATTCTGACAGAGGGCCACGAGACTTCTACCAGCGCGCAAAAATGGAGGCTCTAGACCCTTCCAGAGCCGAGATATCGGATGTCAAAGTTTTGACCCGAAAAAAAAACATAAGGGGTAACACTGTCGTTTTTGGCCGAAATTTTGACCCCCTCCGATCTTCTTGAAACTCTGGATTCTGACAGAGGGCCACGAGACATCGACCAGCGCGCAAAAATGGAGGCTCTAGACCCTTCCAGAGCCGAGATATCGGATGTCAAAGTTTTGACCTGAAAAAAAAACATAAGGGGTAACACTGTCGTTTTTGGCCGAAATTTTGACCCCCTCCGATCTTCTTGAAACTCTGGATTCTGACAGAGGGCCACGAGACTTCGACCAGCGCGCAAAAATGGAGGCTCTAGACCCTTCCAGAGCCGAGATATCGGATGTCAAAGTTTTGACCTGAAAAAAAACATAAGGGGTAACACTGTCGTTTTTGGCCGAAATTTTGACCCCCTCCGATCTTCTTGAAACTCTGGATTCTGACAGAGGGAAAGGAGACTTCGACCAGCGCGCAAAAATGGAGGCTCTAGACCCTTCCAGAGCCGAGATATCGGATGTCAAAGTTTTGACCTGAAAAAAAAAACATAAGGGGTAACACTGTCGTTTTTGGCCGAAATTTTGACCCCCTCCGATCTTCTTGAAACTCTGGATTCTGACAGAGGGCCACGAGACTTCGACCAGCGCGCAAAAATGGAGGCTCTAGACCCTTCCAGAGCTGAGATATCGGATGTCAAAGTTTTGACCTGAAAAAAAAAACATAAGGGGAAACACTGTCGTTTTTGGCCGAAATTTTGACCCCCTACGATCTTCTTGAAACTCTGGATTCTGACAGAGGGCCACGAGACTTCGACCAGCGCGCAAAAATGGAGGCTCTAGACCCTTCCAGAGCCGAGATATCGGATGTCAAAGTTTTGACCTGAAAAAAAAAACATAAGGGGTAACACTGTCGTTTTTGGCCGAAATTTTGACCCCCTCCGATCTTCTTGAAACTCTGGATTCTGACAGAGGGCCAAGAGACTTCGACCAGCACGCAAAAATGGAGGCTCTAGACCCTTCCAGAGCCGATATATCGGATGTCAAAGTTTTGACCTGAAAAAAAAAAACATAAGGGGTAACACTGTCGTTTTTGGCCGAAATTTTGACCCCCTCCGATCTTCTTGAAACTCTGGATTCTGACAGAGGGCCACGAGACTTCGACCAGCGCGCAAAAATGGAGGCTCTAGACCCTTCCAGGTCAAAATTTTGACCTTTTTTTCAGGTCAAAACTTTGACATCCGATATCTCGGCTCTGGAAGGGTCTAGAGCCTCCATTTTTGCGCGCTGGTCGAAGTCTCGTGGCCCTCTGTCAGAATCCAGAGTTTCAAGAAGATCGGAGGGGGTCAAAATTTCGGCCAAAAACGACAGTGTTACCCCTTATGTTTTTTTTTCAGGTCAAAACTTTGACATCCGATATCTCGGCTCTGGAAGGGTCTAGAGCCTCCATTTTTGCGCGCTGGTCGAAGTCTCGTGGCCCTCTGTCAGAATCCAGAGTTTCAAGAAGATCGGAGGGGGTCAAAATTTCGGCCAAAAACGACAGTGTTACCCCTTATGTTTTTTTTTTCAGGTCAAAACTTTGACATCCGATATCTCGGCTCTGGAAGGGTCTAGAGCCTCCATTTTTGCGCGCTGGTCGAAGTCTCGTGGCCCTCTGTCAGAATCCAGAGTTTCAAGAAGATCGGAGGGGGTCAAAATTTCGGCCAAAAACGACAGTGTTACCCCTTATGTTTTTTTTTCAGGTCAAAACTTTGACATCCGATATCTCGGCTCTGGAAGGGTCTAGAGCCTCCATTTTTGCGCGCTGGTCGAAGTCTCGTGGCCCTCTGTCAGAATCCAGAGTTTCAAGAAGATCGGAGGGGGTCAAAATTTCGGCCAAAAACGACAGTGTTACCCCTTATGTTTTTTTTTTCAGGTCAAAACTTTGACATCCGATATCTCGGCTCTGGAAGGGTCTAGAGCCTCCATTTTTGCGCGCTGGTCGAAGTCTCGTGGCCCTCTGTCAGAATCCAGAGTTTCAAGAAGATCGGAGGGGGTCAAAATTTCGGCCAAAAACGACAGTGTTACCCCTTATGTTTTTTTTTCAGGTCAAAACTTTGACATCCGATATCTCGGCTCTGGAAGGGTCTAGAGCCTCCATTTTTGCGCGCTGGTCGAAGTCTCGTGGCCCTCTGTCAGAATCCAGAGTTTCAAGAAGATCGGAGGGGGTCAAAATTTCGGCCAAAAACGACAGTGTTACCCCTTATGTTTTTTTTTTTCAGGTCAAAACTTTGACATCCGATATCTCGGCTCTGGAAGGGTCTAGAGCCTCCATTTTTGCGCGCTGGTCGAAGTCTCGTGGCCCTCTGTCAGAATCCAGAGTTTCAAGAAGATCGGAGGGGGTCAAAATTTCGGCCAAAAACGACAGTGTTACCCCTTATGTTTTTTTTTTCAGGTCAAAACTTTGACATCCGATATCTCGGCTCTGGAAGGGTCTAGAGCCTCCATTTTTGCGCGCTGGTCGAAGTCTCGTGGCCCTCTGTCAGAATCCAGAGTTTCAAGAAGATCGGAGGGGGTCAAAATTTCGGCCAAAAACGACAGTGTTACCCCTTATGTTTTTTTTTTCAGGTCAAAACTTTGACATCCGATATCTCGGCTCTGGAAGGGTCTAGAGCCTCCATTTTTGCGCGCTGGTCGAAGTCTCATGGCCCTCTGTCAGAATCCAGAGTTTCAAGAAGATCGGAGGGGGTCAAAATTTCGGCCAAAAACGACAGTGTTACCCCTTATGTTTTTTTTTCAGGTCAAAACTTTGACATCCGATATCTCGGCTCTGGAAGGGTCTAGAGCCTCCATTTTTGCGCGCTGGTCGAAGTCTCGTGGCCCTCTGTCAGAATCCAGAGTTTCAAGAAGATCGGAGGGGGTCAAAATTTCGGCCAAAAACAACAGTGTTACCCCTTATGTTTTTTTTTTCAGGTCAAAACTTTGACATCCGATATCTCGGCTCTGGAAGGGTCTAGAGCCTCCATTTTTGCGCGCTGGTCGAAGTCTCATGGCCCTCTGTCAGAATCCAGAGTTTCAAGAAGATCGGAGGGGGTCAAAATTTCAGCCAAAAACGACAGTGTTACCCCTTATGTTTTTTTTTCAGGTCAAAACTTTGACATCCGATATCTCGGCTCTGGAAGGGTCTAGAGCCTCCATTTTTGCGCGCTGGTCGAAGTCTCCTTGCCCTCTGTCAGAATCCAGAGTTTCAAGAAGATCGGAGGGGGTCAAAATTTCGGCCAAAAACGACAGTGTTACCCCTTATGGTTTTTTTTTCAGGTCAAAACTTTGACATCCGATATCTCGGCTCTGGAAGGGTCTAGAGCCTCCATTTTTGCGCGCTGGTCGAAGTCTCCTTGCCCTCTGTCAGAATCCAGAGTTTCAAGAAGATCGGAGGGGGTCAAAATTTCGGCCAAAAACGACAGTGTTACCCCTTATGTTTTTTTTTCAGGTCAAAACTTTGACATCCGATATCTCGGCTCTGGAAGGGTCTAGAGCCTCCATTTTTGCGCGCTGGTCGAAGTCTCGTGGCCCTCTGTCAGAATCCAGAGTTTCAAGAAGATCGGAGGGGGTCAAAATTTCGGCCAAAAACGACAGTGTTACCCCTTATGTTTTTTTTTTTCAGGTCAAAACTTTGACATCCGATATCTCGGCTCTGGAAGGGTCTAGAGCCTCCATTTTTGCGCGCTGGTCGAAGTCTCGTGGCCCTCTGTCAGAATCCAGAGTTTCAAGAAGATCGGAGGGGGTCAAAATTTCGGCCAAAAACGACAGTGTTACCCCTTATGTTTTTTTTTTCAGGTCAAAACTTTGACATCCGATATCTCGGCTCTGGAAGGGTCTAGAGCCTCCATTTTTGCGCGCTGGTCGAAGTCTCGTGGCCCTCTGTCAGAATCCAGAGTTTCAAGAAGATCGGAGGGGGTCAAAATTTCGGCCAAAAACGACAGTGTTACCCCTTATGTTTTTTTTTTCAGGTCAAAACTTTGACATCCGATATCTCGGCTCTGGAAGGGTCTAGAGCCTCCATTTTTGCGCGCTGGTCGAAGTCTCGTGGCCCTCTGTCAGAATCCAGAGTTTCAAGAAGATCGGAGGGGGTCAAAATTTCGGCCAAAAACGACAGTGTTACCCCTTATGTTTTTTTTTCAGGTCAAAACTTTGACATCCGATATCTCGGCTCTGGAAGGGTCTAGAGCCTCCATTTTTGCGCGCTGGTCGAAGTCTCGTGGCCCTCTGTCAGAATCCAGAGTTTCAAGAAGATCGGAGGGGGTCAAAATTTCGGCCAAAAACAACAGTGTTACCCCTTATGTTTTTTTTTTCAGGTCAAAACTTTGACATCCGATATCTCGGCTCTGGAAGGGTCTAGAGCCTCCATTTTTGCGCGCTGGTCGAAGTCTCATGGCCCTCTGTCAGAATCCAGAGTTTCAAGAAGATCGGAGGGGGTCAAAATTTCAGCCAAAAACGACAGTGTTACCCCTTATGTTTTTTTTTCAGGTCAAAACTTTGACATCCGATATCTCGGCTCTGGAAGGGTCTAGAGCCTCCATTTTTGCGCGCTGGTCGAAGTCTCCTTGCCCTCTGTCAGAATCCAGAGTTTCAAGAAGATCGGAGGGGGTCAAAATTTCGGCCAAAAACGACAGTGTTACCCCTTATGTTTTTTTTTAAGGTCAAAACTTTGACATCCGATATCTCGGCTCTGGAAGGGTCTAGAGCCTCCATTTTTGCGCGCTGGTCGAAGTCTCGTGGCCCTCTGTCAGAATCCAGAGTTTCAAGAAGATCGGAGGGGGTCAAAATTTCGGCCAAAAACGACAGTGTTACCCCTTATGTTTTTTTTTCAGGTCAAAACTTTGACATCCGATATCTCGGCTCTGGAAGGGTCTAGAGCCTCCATTTTTGCGCGCTGGTCGATGTCTCGTGGCCCTCTGTCAGAATCCAGAGTTTCAAGAAGATCGGAGGGGGTCAAAATTTCGGCCAAAAACGACAGTGTTACCCCTTATGTTTTTTTTTTCAGGTCAAAACTTTGACATCCGATATCTCGGCTCTGGAAGGGTCTAGAGCCTCCATTTTTGCGCGCTGGTCGAAGTCTCGTGGCCGTCTGTCAGAATCCAGAGTTTCAAGAAGATCGGAGGGGGTCAAAATTTCGGCCAAAAACGACAGTGTTACCCCTTATGTTTTTTTTTTCAGGTCAAAACTTTGACATCCGATATCTCGGCTCTGGAAGGGTCTAGAGCCTCCATTTTTGCGCGCTGGTCGAAGTCTCGTGGCCCTCTGTCAGAATCCAGAGTTTCAAGAAGATCGGAGGGGGTCAAAATTTCGGCCAAAAACGACAGTGTTACCCCTTATGTTTTTTTTTTTCAGGTCAAAACTTTGACATCCGATATCTCGGCTCTGGAAGGGTCTAGAGCCTCCATTTTTGCGCGCTGGTCGAAGTCTCGTGGCCCTCTGTCAGAATCCAGAGTTTCAAGAAGATCGGAGGGGGTCAAAATTTCGGCCAAAAACGACAGTGTTACCCCTTATGTTTTTTTTTTTTCAGGTCAAAACTTTGACATCCGATATCTCGGCTCTGGAAGGGTCTAGAGCCTCCATTTTTGCGCGCTGGTCGAAGTCTCGTGGCCCTCTGTCAGAATCCAGAGTTTCAAGAAGATCGGAGGGGGTCAAAATTTCGGCCAAAAACGACAGTGTTACCCCTTATGTTTTTTTTTCAGGTCAAAACTTTGACATCCGATATCTCGGCACTGGAAGGGTCTAGAGCCTCCATTTTTGCGCGCTGGTCGAAGTCTCGTGGCCCTCTGTCAGAATCCAGAGTTTCAAGAAGATCGGAGGGGGTCAAAATTTCGGCCAAAAACGACAGTGTTACCCCTTATGTTTTTTTTCCCTCCGATATTCTTGAAACTCTGGATTCTGACAGAGGGCCACGAGACTTCGACCAGCGCGCAAAAATGGAGGCTCTAGACCCTTCCAGAGCCGAGATATCGGATGTCAAAGTTTTGACCTGAAAAAAAAACATAAGGGGTAACACTGTCGTTTTTGGCCGAAATTTTGACCCCCTCCGATCTTCTTGAAACTCTGGATTCTGACAGAGGGCCACGAGACTTCGACCAGCGCGCAAAAATTGAGGCTCTAGACCCTTCCAGAGCCGAGATATCGGATGTCAAAGTTTTGACCTGAAAAAAAAAACATAAGGGGTAACACTGTCGTTTTTGGCCAAAATTTTGACCCCCTCCGATCTTCTTGAAACTCTGGATTCTGACAGAGGGTCACGAGACTTTGACCAGCGAGCAAAAATTGAGGCTCTAGACCCTTCCAGAGCCGAGATATCGGATGTCAAAGTTTTGACCCGAAAAAAAAACATAAGGGGTAACACTGTCGTTTTTGGCCAAAATTTTGACCCCCTCCGATCTTCTTGAAACTCTGGATTCTGACAGAGGGCCACGAGACTTCGACCAGCGCGCAAAAATGGAGGCTCTAGACCCTTCCAGAGCCGAGATATCGGATGTCAAAGTTTTGACCTGAAAAAAAAAACATAAGGGGTAACACTGTCGTTTTTGGCCGAAATTTTGACCCCCTCCGATCTTCTTGAAACTCTGGATTCTGACAGAGGGCCACGAGACTTCGACCAGCACGCAAAAATGGAGGCTCTGGACCCTTCCAGAGCCGAGATATCGGATGTCAAAGTTTTGACCTGAAAAAAAAACATAAGGGGTAACACTGTCGTTTTTGGCCGAAATTTTGACCCCCTCCGATATTCTTGAAACTCTGGATTCTGACAGAGGGCCACGAGACTTCGACCAGCGCGCAAAAATGGAGGCTCTAGACCCTTCCAGAGCCGAGATATCGGATGTCAAAGTTTTGACCTGAAAAAAAAACATAAGGGGTAACACTGTCGTTTTTGGCCGAAATTTTGACCCCCTCCGATCTTCTTGAAACTCTGGATTCTGACAGAGGGCCACGAGACTTCGACCAGCGCGCAAAAATGGAGGCTCTAGACCCTTCCAGAGCCGAGATATCGGATGTCAAAGTTTTGACCTCAAAAAAAAAACATAAGGGGTAACACTGTCGTTTTCGGCTGAAATTTTGACCCCCTCCGATCTCCTTGAAACTCTGGATTCTGACAGAGGGCCACGAGACTTCGACCAGCGCGCAAAAATGGAGGCTCTAGACCCTTCCAGAGCCGAGATATCGGATGTCAAAGTTTTGACCCGAAAAAAAACATAAGGGGTAACACTGTCGTTTTTGGCCGAAATTTTGACCCCCTCCGATATTCTTGAAACTCTGGATTCTGACAGAGGGCCACGAGACTTCGACCAGCGCGCAAAAACGGAGGCTCTAGACCCTTCCAGAGCCGAGATATCGGATGTCAAAGTTTTGACCTGAAAAAAAAACATAAGGGGTAACACTGTCGTTTTTGGCCGAAATTTTGACCCCCTCCGATCTTCTTGAAACTCTGGATTCTGACAGAGGGCCACGAGACTTCGACCAGCGCGCAAAAATGGAGGCTCCAGACCCTTCCAGAGCCGAGATATCAGATGTCAAAGTTTTGACCTGAAAAAAAAAACATAAGGGGTAACACTGTCGTTTTTGGCCAAAATTTTGACCCCCTCCGAACTTCTTGAAACTCTGGATTCTGACAGAGGGCCACGAGACTTCGACCAGCGCGCAAAAATGGAGGCTCTAGACCCTTCCAGAGCCGAGATATCGGATGTCAAAGTTTTGACCCGAAAAAAAAACATAAGGGGTAACACTGTCGTTTTTGGCCGAAATTTTGACCCCCTCCGATCTTCTTGAAACTCTGGATTCTGACAGAGGGCCACGAGACTTCGACCAGCGCGCAAAAATGGAGGCTCTAGACCCTTCCAGAGCCGAGATATCGGATGTCAAAGTTTTGACCTGAAAAAAAAAACATAAGGGGTAACACTGTCGTTTTTGGCCGAAATTTTTACCCCCTCCGATCTTCTTGAAACTCTGGATTCTGACAGAGGGCCACGAGACTTCGACCAGCGCGCAAAAATGGAGGCTCTAGACCCTTCCAGAGCCGAGATATCGGATGTCAAAGTTTTGACCCGAAAAAAAAACATAAGGGGTAACACTGTCGTTTTTGGCCGAAATTTTGACCCCCTCCGATCTTCTTGAAACTCTGGATTCTGACAGAGGGCCACGAGACTTCGACCAGCGCGCAAAAATGGAGGCTCTAGACCCTTCCAGAGCCGAGATATCGGATGTCAAAGTTTTGACCTGAAAAAAAAAACATAAGGGGTAACACTGTCGTTTTTGGCCGAAATTTTGACCCCCTCCGATCTTCTTGAAACTCTGGATTCTGACACAGGGCCACGAGACTTCGACCAGCGCGCAAAAATGGAGGCTCTAGACCCTTCCAGAGCCGAGATATCGGATGTCAAAGTTTTGACCTGAAAAAAAAACATAAGGGGTAACACTGTCGTTTTTGGCCGAAATTTTGACCCCCTCCGATCTTCTTGAAACTCTGGATTCTGACAGAGGGCCACGAGACTTCGACCAGCGCGCAAAAATGGAGGCTCTAGACCCTTCCAGAGCCGAGATATCGGATGTCAAAGTTTTGACCTGAAAAAAAAACATAAGGGGTAACACTGTCGTTTTTGGCCAAAATTTTGACCCCCTCCGAACTTCTTGAAACTCTGGATTCTGACAGAGGGCCACGAGACTTCTACCAGCGCGCAAAAATGGAGGCTCTAGACCCTTCCAGAGCCGAGATATCGGATGTCAAAGTTTTGACCCGAAAAAAAAACATAAGGGGTAACACTGTCGTTTTTGGCCGAAATTTTGACCCCCTCCGATCTTCTTGAAACTCTGGATTCTGACAGAGGGCCACGAGACTTCGACCAGCGCGCAAAAATGGAGGCTCTAGACCCTTCCAGAGCCGAGATATCGGATGTCAAAGTTTTGACCTGAAAAAAAAACATAAGGGGTAACACTGTCGTTTTTGGCCGAAATTTTGACCCCCTCCGATCTTCTTGAAACTCTGGATTCTGACAGAGGGCCACGAGACTTCGACCAGCGCGCAAAAATGGAGGCTCTAGACCCTTCCAGAGCCGAGATATCGGATGTCAAAGTTTTGACCTGAAAAAAAACATAAGGGGTAACACTGTCGTTTTTGGCCGAAATTTTGACCCCCTCCGATCTTCTTGAAACTCTGGATTCTGACAGAGGGCAAGGAGACTTCGACCAGCGCGCAAAAATGGAGGCTCTAGACCCTTCCGGAGCCGAGATATCGGATGTCAAAGTTTTGACCTGAAAAAAAAACATAAGGGGTAACACTGTCGTTTTTGGCCGAAATTTTGACCCCCTCCGATCTTCTTGAAACTCTGGATTCTGACAGAGGGCCACGAGACTTCGACCAGCGCGCAAAAATGGAGGCTCTAGACCCTTCCAGAGCCGAGATATCGGATGTCAAAGTTTTGACCTGAAAAAAAAACATAAGGGGTAACACTGTCGTTTTTGGCCGAAATTTTGACCCCCTCCGATCTTCTTGAAACTCTGGATTCTGACAGAGGGCCAAGAGACTTCGACCAGCACGCAAAAATGGAGGCTCTAGACCCTTCCAGAGCCGAGATATCGGATGTCAAAGTTTTGACCTGAAAAAAAAACATAAGGGGTAACACTGTCGTTTTTGGCCGAAATTTTGACCCCCTCCGATCTTCTTGAAACTCTGGATTCTGACAGAGGGCCACGAGACTTCGACCAGCGCGCAAAAATGGAGGCTCTAGACCCTTCCAGAGCCGAGATATCGGATGTCAAAGTTTTGACCTGAAAAAAAAACATAAGGGGTAACACTGTCGTTTTTGGCTGAAATTTTGACCCCCTCCGATCTTCTTGAAACTCTGGATTCTGACAGAGGGCCATGAGACTTCGACCAGCGCGCAAAAATGGAGGCTCTAGACCCTTCCAGAGCCGAGATATCGGATGTCAAAGTTTTGACCTGAAAAAAAAACATAAGGGGTAACACTGTCGTTTTTGGCTGAAATTTTGACCCCCTCCGATCTTCTTGAAACTCTGGATTCTGACAGAGGGCCATGAGACTTCGACCAGCGCGCAAAAATGGAGGCTCTAGACCCTTCCAGAGCCGAGATATCGGATGTCAAAGTTTTGACCTGGAAAAAAAAAACATAAGGGGTAACACTGTCGTTTTTGGCCGAAATTTTGACCCCCTCCGATCTTCTTGAAACTCTGGATTCTGACAGAGGGCCACGAGACTTCGACCAGCGCGCAAAAATGGAGGCTCTAGACCCTTCCAGAGCCGAGATATCGGATGTCAAAGTTTTGACCTGAAAAAAAAACATAAGGGGTAACACTGTCGTTTTTGGCCGAAATTTTGACCCCCTCCGATCTTCTTGAAACTCTGGATTCTGACAGAGGGCCACGAGACTTCGACCAGCGCGCAAAAATGGAGGCTCTAGACCCTTCCAGAGCCGAGATATCGGATGTCAAAGTTTTGACCTGAAAAAAAAACATAAGGGGTAACACTGTCGTTTTTGGCCGAAATTTTGACCCCCTCCGATCTTCTTGAAACTCTGGATTCTGACAGAGGGCCACGAGACTTCGACCAGCGCGCAAAAATGGAGGCTCTAGACCCTTCCAGAGCCGAGATATCGGATGTCAAAGTTTTGACCTGAAAAAAAAAACATAAGGGGTAACACTGTCGTTTTTGGCCGAAATTTTGACCCCCTCCGATCTTCTTGAAACTCTGGATTCTGACAGAGGGCCACGAGACTTCGACCAGCGCGCAAAAATGGAGGCTCTAGACCCTTCCAGAGCCGAGATATCGGATGTCAAAGTTTTGACCTGAAAAAAAAAACATAAGGGGTAACACTGTCGTTTTTGGCCGAAATTTTGACCCCCTCCGATCTTCTTGAAACTCTGGATTCTGACAGAGGGCCAAGAGACTTCGACCAGCACGCAAAAATGGAGGCTCTAGACCCTTCCAGAGCCGAGATATCGGATGTCAAAGTTTTGACCTGAAAAAAAAAACATAAGAGGTAACACTGTCGTTTTTGGCCGAAATTTTGACCCCCTCCGATATTCTTGAAACTCTGGATTCTGACAGAGGGCCACGAGACTTCGACCAGCGCGCAAAAATGGAGGCTCTAGACCCTTCCAGAGCCGAGATATCGGATGTCAAAGTTTTGACCTGAAAAAAAAACATAAGGGGTAACACTGTCGTTTTTGGCCGAAATTTTGTCCCCCTCCGATCTTCTTGAAACTCTGGATTCTGACAGAGGGCCAAGAGACTTCGACCAGCACGCAAAAATGGAGGCTCTAGACCCTTCCAGAGCCGAGATATCGGATGTCAAAGTTTTGACCCGAAAAAAAAAACATAAGGGGTAACACTGTCGTTTTTGGCCGAAATTTTGACCTCCTCCGATCTTCTTGAAACTCTGGATTCTGACAGAGGGCCACGAGACTTCGACCAGCGCGCAAAAATGGAGGCTCTAGACCCTTCCAGAGCCGAGATATCGGATGTCAAAGTTTTGACCTGAAAAAAAAAACATAAGGGGTAACACTGTCGTTTTTGGCCGAAATTTTGACCCCCTCAGATCTTCTTGAAACTCTGGATTCTGACAGAGGGCCACGAGACTTCGACCAGCGCGCAAAAATGGAGGCTCTAGACCCTTCCAGAGCCGAGATATCGGATGTCAAAGTTTTGACCTGGGAAAAAAACATAAGGGGTAACACTGTCGTTTTTGGCCGAAATTTTGACCCCCTCCGATCTTCTTGAAACTCTGGATTCTGACAGAGGGCCACGAGACTTCGACCAGCGCGCAAAAATGGAGGCTCTAGACCCTTCCAGAGCCGAGATATCGGATGTCAAAGTTTTGACCTGAAAAAAAAACATAAGGGGTAACACTGTCGTTTTTGGCCGAAATTTTGACCCCCTCCGATCTTCTTGAAACTCTGGATTCTGACAGAGGGCCATGAGACTTCGACCAGCGCGCAAAAATGGAGGCTCTAGACCCTTCCAGAGCCGAGATATCGGATGTCAAAGTTTTGACCTGAAAAAAAAACATAAGGGGTAACACTGTCGTTTTTGGCCGAAATTTTGACCCCCTCCGATCTTCTTGAAACTCTGGATTCTAACAGAGGGCCACGAGACTTCGACCAGCGCGCAAAAATGGAGGCTCTAGACCCTTCCAGAGCCGAGATATCGGATGTCAAAGTTTTGACCTGAAAAAAAAAACATAAGGGGTAACACTGTCGTTTTTGGCCGAAATTTTGACCCCCTCCGATCTTCTTGAAACTCTGGATTCTGACAGAGGGCCACGAGACTTCGACCAGCGCGCAAAAATGGAGGCTCTAGACCCTTTCAGAGCCGAGATATCGGATGTCAAAGTTTTGACCTGAAAAAAAAAAACATAAGGGGTAACACTGTCGTTTTTGGCCGAAATTTTGACCCCCTCCGATCTTCTTGAAACTCTGGATTCTGACAGAGGGCCAAGAGACTTCGACCAGCACGCAAAAATGGAGGCTCTAGACCCTTCCAGAGCCGAGATATCGGATGTCAAAGTTTTGACCCGAAAAAAAAAACATAAGGGGTAACACTGTCGTTTTTGGCTGAAATTTTGACCCCCTCCGATCTTCTTGAAACTCTGGATTCTGACAGAGGGCCATGAGACTTCGACCAGCGCGCAAAAATGGAGGCTCTAGACCCTTCCAGAGCCGAGATATCGGATGTCAAAGTTCTGACCTGGAAAAAAAAAACATAAGGGGTAACACTGTCGTTTTTGGCCGAAATTTTGACCCCCTCCGATCTTCTTGAAACTCTGGATTCTGACAGAGGGCCACGAGACTTCGACCAGCGCGCAAAAATGGAGGCTCTAGACCCTTCCAGAGCCGAGATATCGGATGTCAAAGTTTTGACCTGAAAAAAAAACATAAGGGGTAACACTGTCGTTTTTGGCCGAAATTTTGACCCCCTCCGATCTTCTTGAAACTCTGGATTCTGACAGAGGGCCACGAGACTTCGACCAGCGCGCAAAAATGGAGGCTCTAGACCCTTCCAGAGCCGAGATATCGGATGTCAAAGTTTTGACCTGAAAAAAAAACATAAGGGGTAACACTGTCGTTTTTGGCCGAAATTTTGACCCCCTCCGATCTTCTTGAAACTCTGGATTCTGACAGAGGGCCACGAGACTTCGACCAGCGCGCAAAAATGGAGGCTCTAGACCCTTCCAGAGCCGAGATATCGGATGTCAAAGTTTTGACCTGAAAAAAAAAACATAAGGGGTAACACTGTCGTTTTTGGCCGAAATTTTGACCCCCTCCGATCTTCTTGAAACTCTGGATTCTGACAGAGGGCCACGAGACTTCGACCAGCGCGCAAAAATGGAGGCTCTAGACCCTTCCAGAGCCGAGATATCGGATGTCAAAGTTTTGACCTGAAAAAAAAAACATAAGGGGTAACACTGTCGTTTTTGGCCGAAATTTTGACCCCCTCCGATCTTCTTGAAACTCTGGATTCTGACAGAGGGCCAAGAGACTTCGACCAGCACGCAAAAATGGAGGCTCTAGACCCTTCCAGAGCCGAGATATCGGATGTCAAAGTTTTGACCTGAAAAAAAAAACATAAGAGGTAACACTGTCGTTTTTGGCCGAAATTTTGACCCCCTCCGATCTTCTTGAAACTCTGGATTCTGACAGAGGGCCACGAGACTTCGACCAGCGCGCAAAAATGGAGGCTCTAGACCCTTCCAGAGCCGAGATATCGGATGTCAAAGTTTTGACCTGAAAAAAAAAACATAAGGGGTAACACTGTCGTTTTTGGCCGAAATTTTGACCCCCTCAGATCTTCTTGAAACTCTGGATTCTGACAGAGGGCCACGAGACTTCGACCAGCGCGCAAAAATGGAGGCTCTAGACCCTTCCAGAGCCGAGATATCGGATGTCAAAGTTTTGACCTGGAAAAAAAACATAAGGGGTAACACTGTCGTTTTTGGCCGAAATTTTGACCCCCTCCGATCTTCTTGAAACTCTGGATTCTGACAGAGGGCCACGAGACTTCGACCAGCGCGCAAAAATGGAGGCTCTAGACCCTTCCAGAGCCGAGATATCGGATGTCAAAGTTTTGACCTGAAAAAAAAACATAAGGGGTAACACTGTCGTTTTTGGCCGAAATTTTGACCCCCTCCGATCTTCTTGAAACTCTGGATTCTGACAGAGGGCCATGAGACTTCGACCAGCGCGCAAAAATGGAGGCTCTAGACCCTTCCAGAGCCGAGATATCGGATGTCAAAGTTTTGACCTGAAAAAAAAACATAAGGGGTAACACTGTCGTTTTTGGCCGAAATTTTGACCCCCTCCGATCTTCTTGAAACTCTGGATTCTAACAGAGGGCCACGAGACTTCGACCAGCGCGCAAAAATGGAGGCTCTAGACCCTTCCAGAGCCGAGATATCGGATGTCAAAGTTTTGACCTGAAAAAAAAAAACATAAGGGGTAACACTGTCGTTTTTGGCCGAAATTTTGACCCCCTCCGATCTTCTTGAAACTCTGGATTCTGACAGAGGGCCACGAGACTTCGACCAGCGCGCAAAAATGGAGGCTCTAGACCCTTCCAGAGCCGAGATATCGGATGTCAAAGTTTTGACCTGAAAAAAAAAAACATAAGGGGTAACACTGTCGTTTTTGGCCGAAATTTTGACCCCCTCCGATCTTCTTGAAACTCTGGATTCTGACAGAGGGCCAAGAGACTTCGACCAGCACGCAAAAATGGAGGCTCTAGACCCTTCCAGAGCCGAGATATCGGATGTCAAAGTTTTGACCCGAAAAAAAAAACATAAGGGGTAACACTGTCGTTTTTGGCTGAAATTTTGACCCCCTCCGATCTTCTTGAAACTCTGGATTCTGACAGAGGGCCATGAGACTTCGACCAGCGCGCAAAAATGGAGGCTCTAGACCCTTCCAGAGCCGAGATATCGGATGTCAAAGTTTTGACCTGGAAAAAAAAAACATAAGGGGTAACACTGTCGTTTTTGGCCGAAATTTTGACCCCCTCCGATCTTCTTGAAACTCTGGATTCTGACAGAGGGCCACGAGACTTCGACCAGCGCGCAAAAATGGAGGCTCTAGACCCTTCCAGAGCCGAGATATCGGATGTCAAAGTTTTGACCTGAAAAAAAAACATAAGGGGTAACACTGTCGTTTTTGGCCGAAATTTTGACCCCCTCCGATCTTCTTGAAACTCTGGATTCTGACAGAGGGCCACGAGACTTCGACCAGCGCGCAAAAATGGAGGCTCTAGACCCTTCCAGAGCCGAGATATCGGATGTCAAAGTTTTGACCTGAAAAAAAAACATAAGGGGTAACACTGTCGTTTTTGGCCGAAATTTTGACCCCCTCCGATCTTCTTGAAACTCTGGATTCTGACAGAGGGCCACGAGACTTCGACCAGCGCGCAAAAATGGAGGCTCTAGACCCTTCCAGAGCCGAGATATCGGATGTCAAAGTTTTGACCTGAAAAAAAAAACATAAGGGGTAACACTGTCGTTTTTGGCCGAAATTTTGACCCCCTCCGATCTTCTTGAAACTCTGGATTCTGACAGAGGGCCACGAGACTTCGACCAGCGCGCAAAAATGGAGGCTCTAGACCCTTCCAGAGCCGAGATATCGGATGTCAAAGTTTTGACCTGAAAAAAAAAAACATAAGGGGTAACACTGTCGTTTTTGGCCGAAATTTTGACCCCCTCCGATCTTCTTGAAACTCTGGATTCAGACAGAGGGCCAAGAGACTTCGACCAGCACGCAAAAATGGAGGCTCTAGACCCTTCCAGAGCCGAGATATCGGATGTCAAAGTTTTGACCTGAAAAAAAAAACATAAGAGGTAACACTGTCGTTTTTGGCCGAAATTTTGACCCCCTCCGATCTTCTTGAAACTCTGGATTCTGACAGAGGGCCACGAGACTTCGACCAGCGCGCAAAAATGGAGGCTCTAGACCCTTCCAGAGCCGAGATATCGGATGTCAAAGTTTTGACCTGAAAAAAAAAAATAAGGGGTAACACTGTCGTTTTTGGCCGAAATTTTGTCCCCCTCCGATCTTCTTGAAACTCTGGATTCTGACAGAGGGCCAAGAGACTTCGACCAGCACGCAAAAATGGAGGCTCTAGACCCTTCCAGAGCCGAGATATCGGATGTCAAAGTTTTGACCCGAAAAAAAAAAAACATAAGGGGTAACACTGTCGTTTTTGGCCGAAATTTTGACCCCCTCCGATCTTCTTGAAACTCTGGATTCTGACAGAGGGCCACGAGACTTCGACCAGCGCGCAAAAATGGAGGCTCTAGACCCTTCCAGAGCCGAGATATCGGAAGTCAAAGTTTTGACCTGAAAAAAAAAACATAAGGGGTAACACTGTCGTTTTTGGCCGAAATTTTGACCCCCTCAGATCTTCTTGAAACTCTGGATTCTGACAGAGGGCCACGAGACTTCGACCAGCGCGCAAAAATGGAGGCTCTAGACCCTTCCAGAGCCGAGATATCGGATGTCAAAGTTTTGACCTGGAAAAAAAACATAAGGGGTAACACTGTTGTTTTTGGCCGAAATTTTGACCCCCTCCGATCTTCTTGAAACTCTGGATTCTGACAGAGGGCCACGAGACTTCGACCAGCGCACAAAAATGGAGGCTCTAGACCCTTCCAGAGCCGAGATATCGGATGTCAAAGTTTTGACCTGAAAAAAAAACATAAGGGGTAACACTGTCGTTTTTGGCCGAAATTTTGACCCCCTCCGATCTTCTTGAAACTCTGGATTCTGACAGAGGGCCATGAGACTTCGACCAGCGCGCAAAAATGGAGGCTCTAGACCCTTCCAGAGCCGAGATATCGGATGTCAAAGTTTTGACCTGAAAAAAAAACATAAGGGGTAACACTGTCGTTTTTGGCCGAAATTTTGACCCCCTCCGATCTTCTTGAAACTCTGGATTCTAACAGAGGGCCACGAGACTTCGACCAGCGCGCAAAAATGGAGGCTCTAGACCCTTCCAGAGCCGAGATATCGGATGTCAAAGTTTTGACCTGAAAAAAAAAACATAAGGGGTAACACTGTCGTTTTTGGCCGAAATTTTGACCCCCTCCGATCTTCTTGAAACTCTGGATTCTGACAGAGGGCCACGAGACTTCGACCAGCGCGCAAAAATGGAGGCTCTAGACCCTTCCAGAGCCGAGATATCGGATGTCAAAGTTTTGACCTGAAAAAAAAAACATAAGGGGTAACACTGTCGTTTTTGGCCGAAATTTTGACCCCCTCCGATCTTCTTGACACTCTGGATTCTGACAGAGGGCCAAGAGACTTCGACCAGCACGCAAAAATGGAGGCTCTAGACCCTTCCAGAGCCGAGATATCGGATGTCAAAGTTTTGACCCGAAAAAAAAAACATAAGGGGTAACACTGTCGTTTTTGGCCGAAATTTTGACCCCCTCCGATCTTCTTGAAACTCTGGATTCTGACAGAGGGCCACGAGACTTCGACCAGCGCGCAAAAATGGAGGCTCTAGACCCTTCCAGAGCCGAGATATCGGATGTCAAAGTTTTGACCTGAAAAAAAAACATAAGGGGTAACACTGTCGTTTTTGGCCGAAATTTTGACCCCCTCAGATCTTCTTGAAACTCTGGATTCTGACAGAGGGCCACGAGACTTCGACCAGCGCGCAAAAATGGAGGCTCTAGACCCTTCCAGAGCCGAGATATCGGATGTCAAAGTTTTGACCTGGAAAAAAAACATAAGGGGTAACACTGTCGTTTTTGGCCGAAATTTTGACCCCCTCCGATCTTCTTGAAACTCTGGATTCTGACAGAGGGCCACGAGACTTCGACCAGCGCGCAAAAATGGAGGCTCTAGACCCTTCCAGAGCCGAGATATCGGATGTCAAAGTTTTGACCTGAAAAAAAAAACATAAGGGGTAACACTGTCGTTTTTGGCCAAAATTTTGACCCCCTCCGATCTTCTTGAAACTCTGGATTCTGACAGAGGGCCACGAGACTTCGACCAGCGCGCAAAAATGGAGGCTCTAGAACCTTCCAGAGCCGAGATATCGGATGTCAAAGTTTTGACCTGAAAAAAAAACATAAGGGGTAACACTGTCGTTTTTGGCCGAAATTTTGACCCCCTCCGATCTTCTTGAAACTCTGGATTCTGACAGAGGGCCACGAGACTTCGACCAGCGCGCAAAAATGGAGGCTCTAGACCCTTCCAGAGCCGAGATATCGGATGTCAAAGTTTTGACCTGAAAAAAAAACATAAGGGGTAACACTGTCGTTTTTGGCCGAAATTTTGACCCCCTCCGATCTTCTTGAAACTCTGGATTCTGACAGAGGGCCACGAGACTTCGACCAGCGCGCAAAAATGGAGGCTCTAGACCCTTCCAGAGCCGAGATATCGGATGTCAAAGTTTTGACCTGAAAAAAAAAAAACATAAGGGGTAACACTGTCGTTTTTGGCCGAAATTTTGACCCCCTCCGATCTTCTTGAAACTCTGGATTCTGACAGAGGGCCAAGAGACTTCGACCAGCACGCAAAAATGGAGGCTCTAGACCCTTCCAGAGCCGAGATATCGGATGTCAAAGTTTTGACCTGAAAAAAAAACATAAGGGGTAACACTGTCGTTTTTGGCTGAAATTTTGACCCCCTCCGATCTTCTTGAAACTCTGGATTCTGACAGAGGGCCACGAGACTTCGACCAGCGCGCAAAAATGGAGGCTCTAGACCCTTCCAGAGCTGAGATATCGGATGTCAAAGTTTTGACCTGAAAAAAAAAACATAAGGGGTAACACTGTCGTATTTGGCCGAAATTTTGACCCCCTCTGATCTTCTTGAAACTCTGGATTCTGACAGAGGGCCACGAGACTTCGACCAGCGCGCAAAAATGGAGGTTCTAGACCCTTCCAGAGCCGAGATATCGGATGTCAAAGTTTTGACCCGAAAAAAAAAAACATAAGGGGTAACACTGTCGTTTTTGGCTGAAATTTTGACCCCCTCCGATCTTCTTGAAACTCTGGATTCTGACAGAGGGCCACGAGACTTCGACCAGCGCGCAAAAATGGAGGCTCTAGACCCTTCCAGAGCCGCGATATCGGATGTCAAAGTTTTGACCTGAAAAAAAAAACATAAGGGGTAACACTGTCATTTTTTTTTTTGGCCGAAATTTTGACCCCCTCCGATCTTCTTAAAACTCTGGATTCTGACAGAGGGCCATGAGACTTCGACCAGCGCGCAAAAATGGAGGCTCTAGACCCTTCCAGAGCCGAGATATCGAAGGTCAAAATTTTGACCAGAAAAAAAAACATAAGGGGTAACACTGTCATTTTTTTTTTGGCCGAAATTTTGACCCCCTCCGATCTTCTTCAAACTCTGGATTCTGACAGAGGGCCACGAGACTTCGACCAGCGCGCAAAAATGGAGGCTCTAGACCCTTCCAGAGCCGAGATATCGAAGGTCAAAATTTTGACCAGAAAAAAAAACATAAGGGGTAACACTGTCATTTTTTTTTGGGCCGAAATTTTGACCCCCTCCGATCTTCTTCAAACTCAGGATTCTGACAGAGGGCCACGAGACTTCAACCAGCACGCAAAAATGGAGGCTCTAGACCCTTCCAGAGCCGAGATATCGGATGTCAAAGTTTTGACCTGAAAAAAAAACATAAGGGGTAACACTGTCGTTTTTGGCCGAAATTTTGACCCCCTCCGATCTTCTTGAAACT
Organism: Cyprinella venusta; assembly: GCA_038021265.1. NCBI lineage: Eukaryota > Metazoa > Chordata > Actinopteri > Cypriniformes > Leuciscidae > Cyprinella > Cyprinella venusta. The sequence continues at coordinate 25,884 of JBBNEX010000262.1, forward strand.
CTGGATTCTGACAGAGGGCCACGAGACTTCGACCAGCGCGCAAAAATGGAGGCTCTAGACCCTTCCAGAGCCGAGATATCGGATGTCAAAGTTTTGACCTGAAAAAAAAACATAAGGGGTAACACTGTCGTTTTTGGCCAAAATTTTGACCCCCTCCGAACTTCTTGAAACTCTGGATTCTGACAGAGGGCCACGAGACTTCTACCAGCGCGCAAAAATGGAGGCTCTAGACCCTTCCAGAGCCGAGATATCGGATGTCAAAGTTTTGACCCGAAAAAAAAACATAAGGGGTAACACTGTCGTTTTTGGCCGAAATTTTGACCCCCTCCGATCTTCTTGAAACTCTGGATTCTGACAGAGGGCCACGAGACTTCGACCAGCGCGCAAAAATGGAGGCTCTAGACCCTTCCAGAGCCGAGATATCGGATGTCAAAGTTTTGACCTGAAAAAAAAACATAAGGGGTAACACTGTCGTTTTTGGCCGAAATTTTGACCCCCTCCGATCTTCTTGAAACTCTGGATTCTGACAGAGGGCCACGAGACTTCGACCAGCGCGCAAAAATGGAGGCTCTAGACCCTTCCAGAGCCGAGATATCGGATGTCAAAGTTTTGACCTGAAAAAAAACATAAGGGGTAACACTGTCGTTTTTGGCCGAAATTTTGACCCCCTCCGATCTTCTTGAAACTCTGGATTCTGACAGAGGGCAAGGAGACTTCGACCAGCGCGCAAAAATGGAGGCTCTAGACCCTTCCAGAGCCGAGATATCGGATGTCAAAGTTTTGACCTGAAAAAAAAACATAAGGGGTAACACTGTCGTTTTTGGCTGAAATTTTGACCCCCTCCGATCTTCTTGAAACTCTGGATTCTGACAGAGGGCCATGAGACTTCGACCAGCGCGCAAAAATGGAGGCTCTAGACCCTTCCAGAGCCGAGATATCGGATGTCAAAGTTTTGACCCGAAAAAAAAACATAAGGGGTAACACTGTCGTTTTTGGCCGAAATTTTGACCCCCTCCGATCTTCTTGAAACTCTGGATTCTGACAGAGGGCCACGAGACTTCGACCAGCGCGCAAAAATGGAGGCTCTAGACCCTTCCAGAGCCGAGATATCGGATGTCAAAGTTTTGACCTGAAAAAAAAACATAAGGGGTAACACTGTCGTTTTTGGCCGAAATTTTGACCCCCTCCGATCTTCTTGAAACTCTGGATTCTGACAGAGGGCCACGAGACTTCGACCAGCGCGCAAAAATGGAGGCTCTAGACCCTTCCAGAGCCGAGATATCGGATGTCAAAGTTTTGACCTGAAAAAAAAAACATAAGGGGTAACACTGTCGTTTTTGGCTGAAATTTTGACCCCCTCCGATCTTCTTGAAACTCTGGATTCTGACAGAGGGCCATGAGACTTCGACCAGCGCGCAAAAATGGAGGCTCTAGACCCTTCCAGAGCCGAGATATCGGATGTCAAAGTTTTGACCTGAAAAAAAAAACATAAGGGGTAACACTGTCGTTTTTGGCCGAAATTTTGACCCCCTCCGATCTTCTTGAAACTCTGGATTCTGACAGAGGGCCACGAGACTTCGACCAGCGCGCAAAAATGGAGGCTCTAGACCCTTCCAGAGCCGAGATATCGGATGTCAAAGTTTTGACCTGAAAAAAAAAACATAAGGGGTAACACTGTCGTTTTTGGACGAAATTTTGACCCCCTCCGATCTTCTTGAAACTCTGGATTCTGACAGAGGGCCACGAGACTTCGACCAGCGCGCAAAAATGGAGGCTCTAGACCCTTCCAGAGCCGAGATATCGGATGTCAAAGTTTTGACCTGAAAAAAAAAAACATAAGGGGTAACACTGTCGTTTTTGGCCGAAATTTTGACCCCCTCCGATCTTCTTGAAACTCTGGATTCTGACAGAGGGCCACGACACTTCGACCAGCGCGCAAAAATGGAGGCTCTAGACCCTTCCAGAGCCGAGATATCGGATGTCAAAGTTTTGACCTGAAAAAAAAAACATAAGGGGTAACACTGTCGTTTTTGGCCGAAATTTTGACCCCCTCCGATCTTCTTGAAACTCTGGATTCTGACAGAGGGCCAAGAGACTTCGACCAGCACGCAAAAATGGAGGCTCTAGACCCTTCCAGAGCCGAGATATCGGATGTCAAAGTTTTGACCTGAAAAAAAAAACATAAGGGGTAACACTGTCGTTTTTGGCCGAAATTTTGACCCCCTCCGATCTTCTTGAAACTCTGGATTCTGACAGAGGGCCACGAGACTTCGACCAGCGCGCAAAAATGGAGGCTCTAGACCCTTCCAGAGCCGAGATATCGGATGTCAAAGTTTTGACCTGAAAAAAAAAACATAAGGGGTAACACTGTCGTTTTTGGCCGAAATTTTGACCCCCTCCGATCTTCTTGAAACTCTGGATTCTGACAGAGGGCCACGAGACTTCGACCAGCGTGCAAAAATGGAGGCTCTAGACCCTTCCGGAGCCGAGATATCGGATGTCAAAGTTTTGACCTGAAAAAAAAACATAAGGGGTAACACTGTCGTTTTTGGCCGAAATTTTGACCCCCTCCGATCTTCTTGAAACTCTGGATTCTGACAGAGGGCCACGAGACTTCGACCAGCGCGCAAAAATGGAGGCTCTAGACCCTTCCAGAGCCGAGATATCGGATGTCAAAGTTTTGACCTGAAAAAAAAAACATAAGGGGTAACACTGTCGTTTTTGGCCGAAATTTTGACCCCCTCCGATCTTCTTGAAACTCTGGATTCTGACAGAGGGCCACGAGACTTCGACCAGCGCGCAAAAATGGAGGCTCTAGACCCTTCCAGAGCCGAGATATCGGATGTCAAAGTTTTGACCCGAAAAAAAAACATAAGGGGTAACACTGTCGTTTTTGGCCGAAATTTTGACCCCCTCCGATCTTCTTGAAACTCTGGATTCTGACAGAGGGCCACGAGACTTCGACCAGCGCGCAAAAATGGAGGCTCTAGACCCTTCCAGAGCCGAGATATCGGATGTCAAAGTTTTGACCTGAAAAAAAAAAACATAAGGGGTAACACTGTCGTTTTTGGCCGAAATTTTGACCCCCTCCGATCTTCTTGAAACTCTGGATTCTGACAGAGGGCCACGAGACTTCGACCAGCGCGCAAAAATGGAGGCTCTAGACCCTTCCAGAGCCGAGATATCGGATGTCAAAGTTTTGACCTGAAAAAAAAACATAAGGGGTAACACTGTCGTTTTTGGCCGAAATTTTGACCCCCTCCGATCTTCTTGAAACTCTGGATTCTGACAGAGGGCCACGAGACTTCGACCAGCGCGCAAAAATGGAGGCTCTAGACCCTTCCAGAGCCGAGATATCGGATGTCAAAGTTTTGACCTGAAAAAAAAACATAAGGGGTAACACTGTCGTTTTTGGCCAAAATTTTGACCCCCTCCGAACTTCTTGAAACTCTGGATTCTGACAGAGGGCCACGAGACTTCTACCAGCGCGCAAAAATGGAGGCTCTAGACCCTTCCAGAGCCGAGATATCGGATGTCAAAGTTTTGACCCGAAAAAAAAAACATAAGGGGTAACACTGTCGTTTTTGGCCGAAATTTTGACCCCCTCCGATCTTCTTGAAACTCTGGATTCTGACAGAGGGCCACGAGACTTCGACCAGCGCGCAAAAATGGAGGCTCTAGACCCTTCCAGAGCCGAGATATCGGATGTCAAAGTTTTGACCTGAAAAAAAAACATAAGGGGGTAACACTGTCGTTTTTGGCCGAAATTTTGACCCCCTCCGATCTTCTTGAAACTCTGGATTCTGACAGAGGGCCACGAGACTTCGACCAGCGCGCAAAAATGGAGGCTCTAGACCCTTCCAGAGCCGAGATATCGGATGTCAAAGTTTTGACCTGAAAAAAAACATAAGGGGTAACACTGTCGTTTTTGGCCGAAATTTTGACCCCCTCCGATCTTCTTGAAACTCTGGATTCTGACAGAGGGCAAGGAGACTTCGACCAGCGTGCAAAAATGGAGGCTCTAGACCCTTCCAGAGCCGAGATATCGGATGTCAAAGTTTTGACCTGAAAAAAAAAAACATAAGGGGTAACACTGTCGTTTTTGGCTGAAATTTTGACCCCCTCCGATCTTCTTGAAACTCTGGATTCTGACAGAGGGCCATGAGACTTCGACCAGCGCGCAAAAATGGAGGCTCTAGACCCTTCCAGAGCCGAGATATCGGATGTCAAAGTTTTGACCTGGAAAAAAAAAACATAAGGGGTAACACTGTCGTTTTTGGCCGAAATTTTGACCCCCTCCGATCTTCTTGAAACTCTGGATTCTGACAGAGGGCCACGAGACTTCGACCAGCGCGCAAAAATGGAGGCTCTAGACCCTTCCAGAGCCGAGATATCGGATGGCAAAGTTTTGACCTGAAAAAAAAACATAAGGGGTAACACTGTCGTTTTTGGCCGAAATTTTGACCCCCTCCGATCTTCTTGAAACTCTGGATTCTGACAGAGGGCCACGAGACTTCGACCAGCGCGCAAAAATGGAGGCTCTAGACCCTTCCAGAGCCGAGATATCGGATGTCAAAGTTTTGACCTGAAAAAAAAACATAAGGGGTAACACTGTCGTTTTTGGCCGAAATTTTGACCCCCTCCGATCTTCTTGAAACTCTGGATTCTGACAGAGGGCCACGAGACTTCGACCAGCGCGCAAAAATGGAGGCTCTAGACCCTTCCAGAGCCGAGATATCGGATGTCAAAGTTTTGACCTGAAAAAAAAAACATAAGGGGTAACACTGTCGTTTTTGGCCGAAATTTTGACCCCCTCCGATCTTCTTGAAACTCTGGATTCTGACAGAGGGCCACGAGACTTCGACCAGCGCGCAAAAATGGAGGCTCTAGACCCTTCCAGAGCCGAGATATCGGATGTCAAAGTTTTGACCTGAAAAAAAAAACATAAGGGGTAACACTGTCGTTTTTGGCCGAAATTTTGACCCCCTCCGATCTTCTTGAAACTCTGGATTCTGACAGAGGGCCAAGAGACTTCGACCAGCACGCAAAAATGGAGGCTCTAGACCCTTCCAGAGCCGAGATATCGGATGTCAAAGTTTTGACCTGAAAAAAAAAACATAAGGGGTAACACTGTCGTTTTTGGCCGAAATTTTGACCCCCTCCGATCTTCTTGAAACTCTGGATTCTGACAGAGGGCCACGAGACTTCGACCAGCGCGCAAAAATGGAGGCTCTAGACCCTTCCAGAGCCGAGATATCGGATGTCAAAGTTTTGACCTGAAAAAAAAAACATAAGGGGTAACACTGTCGTTTTTGGCCGAAATTTTGACCCCCTCCGATCTTCTTGAAACTCTGGATTCTGACAGAGGGCCATGAGACTTCGACCAGCGCACAAAAATGGAGGCTCTAGGACCCTTCCAGAGCCGAGATATCGGATGTCAAAGTTTTGACCTGAAAAAAAAAACATAAGGGGTAACACTGTCGTTTTTGGCCGAAATTTTGACCCCCTCCGATCTTCTTGAAACTCTGGATTCTAACAGAGGGCCACGAGACTTCGACCAGCGCGCAAAAATGGAGGCTCTAGACCCTTCCAGAGCCGAGATATCGGATGTCAAAGTTTTGACCTGAAAAAAAAAACATAAGGGGTAACACTGTCGTTTTTGGCCGAAATTTTGACCCCCTCCGATCTTCTTGAAACTCTGGATTCTGACAGAGGGCCACGAGACTTCGACCAGCGCGCAAAAATGGAGGCTCTAGACCCTTCCAGAGCCGAGATATCGGATGTCAAAGTTTTGACCTGAAAAAAAAAAACATAAGGGGTAACACTGTCGTTTTTGGCCGAAATTTTGACCCCCTCCGATCTTCTTGAAACTCTGGATTCTGACAGAGGGCCAAGAGACTTCGACCAGCACGCAAAAATGGAGGCTCTAGACCCTTCCAGAGCCGAGATATCGGATGTCAAAGTTTTGACCCGAAAAAAAAAAACATAAGGGGTAACACTGTCGTTTTTGGCTGAAATTTTGACCCCCTCCGATCTTCTTGAAACTCTGGATTCTGACAGAGGGCCATGAGACTTCGACCAGCGCGCAAAAATGGAGGCTCTAGACCCTTCCAGAGCCGAGATATCGGATGTCAAAGTTTTGACCTGGAAAAAAAAAACATAAGGGGTAACACTGTCGTTTTTGGCCGAAATTTTGACCCCCTCCGATCTTCTTGAAACTCTGGATTCTGACAGAGGGCCACGAGACTTCGACCAGCGCGCAAAAATGGAGGCTCTAGACCCTTCCAGAGCCGAGATATCGGATGTCAAAGTTTTGACCTGAAAAAAAAACATAAGGGGTAACACTGTCGTTTTTGGCCGAAATTTTGACCCCCTCCGATCTTCTTGAAACTCTGGATTCTGACAGAGGGCCACGAGACTTCGACCAGCGCGCAAAAATGGAGGCTCTAGACCCTTCCAGAGCCGAGATATCGGATGTCAAAGTTTTGACCTGAAAAAAAAAACATAAGGGGTAACACTGTCGTTTTTGGCCGAAATTTTGACCCCCTCCGATCTTCTTGAAACTCTGGATTCTGACAGAGGGCCACGAGACTTCGACCAGCGCGCAAAAATGGAGGCTCTAGACCCTTCCAGAGCCGAGATATCGGATGTCAAAGTTTTGACCTGAAAAAAAAAACATAAGGGGTAACACTGTCGTTTTTGGCCGAAATTTTGACCCCCTCCGATCTTCTTGAAACTCTGGATTCTGACAGAGGGCCACGAGACTTCGACCAGCGCGCAAAAATGGAGGCTCTAGACCCTTCCAGAGCCGAGATATCGGATGTCAAAGTTTTGACCTGAAAAAAAAAAACATAAGGGGTAACACTGTCGTTTTTGGCCGAAATTTTGACCCCCTCCGATCTTCTTGAAACTCTGGATTCTGACAGAGGGCCAAGAGACTTCGACCAGCACGCAAAAATGGAGGCTCTAGACCCTTCCAGAGCCGAGATATCGGATGTCAAAGTTTTGACCTGAAAAAAAAAACATAAGAGGTAACACTGTCGTTTTTGGCCGAAATTTTGACCCCCTCCGATCTTCTTGAAACTCTGGATTCTGACAGAGGGCCACGAGACTTCGACCAGCGCGCAAAAATGGAGGCTCTAGACCCTTCCAGAGCCGAGATATCGGATGTCAAAGTTTTGACCTGAAAAAAAAACATAAGGGGTAACACTGTCGTTTTTGGCCGAAATTTTGTCCCCCTCCGATCTTCTTGAAACTCTGGATTCTGACAGAGGGCCAAGAGACTTCGACCAGCACGCAAAAATGGAGGCTCTAGACCCTTCCAGAGCCGAGATATCGGATGTCAAAGTTTTGACCCGAAAAAAAAAAACATAAGGGGTAACACTGTCGTTTTTGGCCGAAATTTTGACCCCCTCCGATCTTCTTGAAACTCTGGATTCTGACAGAGGGCCACGAGACTTCGACCAGCGCGCAAAAATGGAGGCTCTAGACCCTTCCAGAGCCGAGATATCGGAAGTCAAAGTTTTGACCTGAAAAAAAAAACATAAGGGGTAACACTGTCGTTTTTGGCCGAAATTTTGACCCCCTCAGATCTTCTTGAAACTCTGGATTCTGACAGAGGGCCACGAGACTTCGACCAGCGCGCAAAAATGGAGGCTCTAGACCCTTCCAGAGCCGAGATATCGGATGTCAAAGTTTTGACCTGGAAAAAAAACATAAGGGGTAACACTGTCGTTTTTGGCCGAAATTTTGACCCCCTCCGATCTTCTTGAAACTCTGGATTCTGACAGAGGGCCACGAGACTTCGACCAGCGCACAAAAATGGAGGCTCTAGACCCTTCCAGAGCCGAGATATCGGATGTCAAAGTTTTGACCTGAAAAAAAAACATAAGGGGTAACACTGTCGTTTTTGGCCGAAATTTTGACCCCCTCCGATCTTCTTGAAACTCTGGATTCTGACAGAGGGCCATGAGACTTCGACCAGCGCGCAAAAATGGAGGCTCTAGACCCTTCCAGAGCCGAGATATCGGATGTCAAAGTTTTGACCTGAAAAAAAAACATAAGGGGTAACACTGTCGTTTTTGGCCGAAATTTTGACCCCCTCCGATCTTCTTGAAACTCTGGATTCTAACAGAGGGCCACGAGACTTCGACCAGCGCGCAAAAATGGAGGCTCTAGACCCTTCCAGAGCCGAGATATCGGATGTCAAAGTTTTGACCTGAAAAAAAAAACATAAGGGGTAACACTGTCGTTTTTGGCCGAAATTTTGACCCCCTCCGATCTTCTTGAAACTCTGGATTCTGACAGAGGGCCACGAGACTTCGACCAGCGCGCAAAAATGGAGGCTCTAGACCCTTCCAGAGCCGAGATATCGGATGTCAAAGTTTTGACCTGAAAAAAAAAACATAAGGGGTAACACTGTCGTTTTTGGCCGAAATTTTGACCCCCTCCGATCTTCTTGAAACTCTGGATTCTGACAGAGGGCCAAGAGACTTCGACCAGCACGCAAAAATGGAGGCTCTAGACCCTTCCAGAGCCGAGATATCGGATGTCAAAGTTTTGACCCGAAAAAAAAAACATAAGGGGTAACACTGTCGTTTTTGGCCGAAATTTTGACCCCCTCCGATCTTCTTGAAACTCTGGATTCTGACAGAGGGCCACGAGACTTCGACCAGCGCGCAAAAATGGAGGCTCTAGACCCTTCCAGAGCCGAGATATCGGATGTCAAAGTTTTGACCTGAAAAAAAAACATAAGGGGTAACACTGTCGTTTTTGGCCGAAATTTTGACCCCCTCAGATCTTCTTGAAACTCTGGATTCTGACAGAGGGCCACGAGACTTCGACCAGCGCGCAAAAATGGAGGCTCTAGACCCTTCCAGAGCCGAGATATCGGATGTCAAAGTTTTGACCTGGAAAAAAAACATAAGGGGTAACACTGTCGTTTTTGGCCGAAATTTTGACCCCCTCCGATCTTCTTGAAACTCTGGATTCTGACAGAGGGCCACGAGACTTCGACCAGCGCGCAAAAATGGAGGCTCTAGACCCTTCCAGAGCCGAGATATCGGATGTCAAAGTTTTGACCTGAAAAAAAAAACATAAGGGGTAACACTGTCGTTTTTGGCCAAAATTTTGACCCCCTCCGATCTTCTTGAAACTCTGGATTCTGACAGAGGGCCACGAGACTTCGACCAGCGCGCAAAAATGGAGGCTCTAGAACCTTCCAGAGCCGAGATATCGGATGTCAAAGTTTTGACCTGAAAAAAAAACATAAGGGGTAACACTGTCGTTTTTGGCCGAAATTTTGACCCCCTCCGATCTTCTTGAAACTCTGGATTCTGACAGAGGGCCACGAGACTTCGACCAGCGCGCAAAAATGGAGGCTCTAGACCCTTCCAGAGCCGAGATATCGGATGTCAAAGTTTTGACCTGAAAAAAAAACATAAGGGGTAACACTGTCGTTTTTGGCCGAAATTTTGACCCCCTCCGATCTTCTTGAAACTCTGGATTCTGACAGAGGGCCACGAGACTTCGACCAGCGCGCAAAAATGGAGGCTCTAGACCCTTCCAGAGCCGAGATATCGGATGTCAAAGTTTTGACCTGAAAAAAAAAAAACATAAGGGGTAACACTGTCGTTTTTGGCCGAAATTTTGACCCCCTCCGATCTTCTTGAAACTCTGGATTCTGACAGAGGGCCAAGAGACTTCGACCAGCACGCAAAAATGGAGGCTCTAGACCCTTCCAGAGCCGAGATATCGGATGTCAAAGTTTTGACCCAAAAAAAAAACATAAGGGGTAACACTGTCGTTTTTGGCCGAAATTTTGACCCCCTCCGATCTTCTTGAAACTCTGGATTCTGACAGAGGGCCACGAGACTTCGACCAGCGCGCAAAAATGGAGGCTCTAGACCCTTCCAGAGCCGAGATATCGGATGTCAAAGTTTTGACCAGAAAAAAAAAAACATAAGGGGTAACACTGTCGTTTTTGGCCGAAATTTTGACCCCCTCCGATCTTCTTGAAACTCTGGATTCTGACAGAGGGCCACGAGACTTCGACCAGCGCGCAAAAATGGAGGCTCTAGACCCTTCCAGAGCCGAGATATCGGATGTCAAAGTTTTGACCTGAAAAAAAAAACATAAGGGGTAACACTGTCGTTTTTGGCCGAAATTTTGACCCCCTCCGATCTTCTTGAAACTCTGGATTCTGACAGAGGGCCACGAGACTTCGACCAGCGCGCAAAAATGGAGGCTCTAGACCCTTCCAGAGCCGAGATATCGGATGTCAAAGTTTTGACCTGAAAAAAAAACATAAGGGGTAACACTGTCGTTTTTGGCCGAAATTTTGACCCCCTCCGATCTTCTTGAAACTCTGGATTCTGACAGACGGCCACGAGACTTCGACCAGCGCGCAAAAATGGAGGCTCTAGACCCTTCCAGAGCCGAGATATCGGATGTCAAAGTTTTGACCTGAAAAAAAAAAACATAAGGGGTAACACTGTCGTTTTTGGCCGAAATTTTGACCCCCTCCGATCTTCTTGAAACTCTGGAATCTGACAGAGGGCCACGAGACTTCGACCAGCGCGCAAAAATGGAGGCTCTAGACCCTTCCAGAGCCGAGATATCGGATGTCAAAGTTTTGACCTGAAAAAAAAACATAAGGGGTAACACTGTCGTTTTTGGCCGAAATTTTGACCCCCTCCGATCTTCTTGAAACTCTGGATTCTGACAGAGGGCCACGAGACTTCGACCAGCGCGCAAAAATGGAGGCTCTAGACCCTTCCAGAGCTGAGATATCGGATGTCAAAGTTTTGACCTGAAAAAAAAAACATAAGGGGTAACACTGTCGTATTTGGCCGAAATTTTGACCCCCTCTGATCTTCTTGAAACTCTGGATTCTGACAGAGGGCCACGAGACTTCGACCAGCGCGCAAAAATGGAGGCTCTAGACCCTTCCAGAGCCGAGATATCGGATGTCAAAGTTTTGACCCGAAAAAAAAAAACATAAGGGGTAACACTGTCGTTTTTGGCTGAAATTTTGACCCCCTCCGATCTTCTTGAAACTCTGGATTCTGACAGAGGGCCACGAGACTTCGACCAGCGCGCAAAAATGGAGGCTCTAGACCCTTCCAGAGCCGCGATATCGGATGTCAAAGTTTTGACCTGAAAAAAAAAACATAAGGGGTAACACTGTCATTTTTTTTTTTGGCCGAAATTTTGACCCCCTCCGATCTTCTTAAAACTCTGGATTCTGACAGAGGGCCATGAGACTTCGACCAGCGCGCAAAAATGGAGGCTCTAGACCCTTCCAGAGCCGAGATATCGAAGGTCAAAATTTTGACCAGAAAAAAAAACATAAGGGGTAACACTGTCATTTTTTTTTTGGCCGAAATTTTGACCCCCTCCGATCTTCTTCAAACTCTGGATTCTGACAGAGGGCCACGAGACTTCGACCAGCGCGCAAAAATGGAGGCTCTAGACCCTTCCAGAGCCGAGATATCGAAGGTCAAAATTTTGACCAGAAAAAAAAACATAAGGGGTAACACTGTCATTTTTTTTTGGGCCGAAATTTTGACCCCCTCCGATCTTCTTCAAACTCAGGATTCTGACAGAGGGCCACGGGACTTCGACCAGCACGCAAAAATGGAGGCTCTAGACCCTTCCAGAGCCGAGATATCGGATGTCAAAGTTTTGACCTGAAAAAAAAAACATAAGGGGTAACACTGTCGTTTTTGGCCGAAATTTTGACCCCCTCCGATCTTCTTGAAACTCTGGATTCTGACAGAGGGCCACGAGACTTCGACCAGCGCGCAAAAATGGAGGCTCTAGACCCTTCCAGAGCCGAGATATCGGATGTCAAAGTTTTGACCTGAAAAAAAAACATAAGGGGTAACACTGTCGTTTTTGGCCAAAATTTTGACCCCCTCCGAACTTCTTGAAACTCTGGATTCTGACAGAGGGCCACGAGACTTCTACCAGCGCGCAAAAATGGAGGCTCTAGACCCTTCCAGAGCCGAGATATCGGATGTCAAAGTTTTGACCCGAAAAAAAAACATAAGGGGTAACACTGTCGTTTTTGGCCGAAATTTTGACCCCCTCCGATCTTCTTGAAACTCTGGATTCTGACAGAGGGCCACGAGACTTCGACCAGCGCGCAAAAATGGAGGCTCTAGACCCTTCCAGAGCCGAGATATCGGATGTCAAAGTTTTGACCTGAAAAAAAAACATAAGGGGTAACACTGTCGTTTTTGGCCGAAATTTTGACCCCCTCCGATCTTCTTGAAACTCTGGATTCTGACAGAGGGCCACGAGACTTCGACCAGCGCGCAAAAATGGAGGCTCTAGACCCTTCCAGAGCCGAGATATCGGATGTCAAAGTTTTGACCTGAAAAAAAACATAAGGGGTAACACTGTCGTTTTTGGCCGAAATTTTGACCCCCTCCGATCTTCTTGAAACTCTGGATTCTGACAGAGGGCAAGGAGACTTCGACCAGCGCGCAAAAATGGAGGCTCTAGATTCTTCCAGAGCCGAGATATCGGATGTCAAAGTTTTGACCTGAAAAAAAAACATAAGGGGTAACACTGTCGTTTTTGGCTGAAATTTTGACCCCCTCCGATCTTCTTGAAACTCTGGATTCTGACAGAGGGCCATGAGACTTCGACCAGCGCGCAAAAATGGAGGCTCTAGACCCTTCCAGAGCCGAGATATCGGATGTCAAAGTTTTGACCCGAAAAAAAAACATAAGGGGTAACACTGTCGTTTTTGGCCGAAATTTTGACCCCCTCCGATCTTCTTGAAACTCTGGATTCTGACAGAGGGCCACGAGACTTCGACCAGCGCGCAAAAATGGAGGCTCTAGACCCTTCCAGAGCCGAGATATCGGATGTCAAAGTTTTGACCTGAAAAAAAAACATAAGGGGTAACACTGTCGTTTTTGGCCGAAATTTTGACCCCCTCCGATCTTCTTGAAACTCTGGATTCTGACAGAGGGCCACGAGACTTCGACCAGCGCGCAAAAATGGAGGCTCTAGACCCTTCCAGAGCCGAGATATCGGATGTCAAAGTTTTGACCTGAAAAAAAAACATAAGGGGTAACACTGTCGTTTTTGGCTGAAATTTTGACCCCCTCCGATCTTCTTGAAACTCTGGATTCTGACAGAGGGCCATGAGACTTCGACCAGCGCGCAAAAATGGAGGCTCTAGACCCTTCCAGAGCCGAGATATCGGATGTCAAAGTTTTGACCTGAAAAAAAAAACATAAGGGGTAACACTGTCGTTTTTGGCCGAAATTTTGACCCCCTCCGATCTTCTTGAAACTCTGGATTC
>JBBNEX010000266.1:0-38751 GCA_038021265.1 Cyprinella venusta
TGCTTGTCGTTAAGAATAAAGAATTGGTTATTCAAATCGTCATCCAGAATCTGTGCAATCAGATAGGATTTACTTTCGTGACCAGCCTTGATTAGAAATTCCTGCACGTCTTGAATAATATTTTTCTTCCTCATATTAAGGTAAAGTTTCTAAACATCTCCAGCCATAATTTCAAAAAAATCAGGAAAAATAAATTTCTTTAGGCTCTCTATTATCCCCGCACTATTTTTTAACAGATGAGAAAAGCGCTGTTATAAACCAGAGTTGATATTAAGATCAATAAACTTACCCTTACACGAAAATATTGCTTCACTAAAAAAAGAAGATTGTTCGCCTGGCAGGTATTTTGATTTAAATCAAGCTTAATTGATCTTTGCGTATCTTAGGAAATTCTTACAAATATTTTAAGTTACGATTCTTACGAATTGACTCTATTATATCTATATCCCGACGTAATTTTCTGCTTTTGAACATGTCAGGATCATAAAGAAATTTTTGCAGATTTAAAATTTACGTTATTATGTTCTCAACTTCTTATATAGGAATAGAAATGAATCCAAAACGGCGAATAATATCCATACACATGGAGTAATAATACCCCTTTACCATGGCTACCATTCTATCACCTGTATCAACTCGAAGAAAGAAGAAATTTTATTTTCTGGAGAATTCCCTAAATTTCTTTCCCAAATATGACGGGGTGTTCCTAACAAAGCCTTTACCATTGTCGAATGGCACTTGAAGTGAAGCATTGGTTTCCAAGAAAAGAACAATTCTTTTTCAAATCTTGAATGCATTTGTCCAGAGCTGAAAGAGTGGTAAGGCAAACTCCACGAACACTTGCAATTTGGTTGACAAGCGCCGTGGGGGAATGGGAAAATTCCGCCTGCTAATTAGCAAATGGGTTCTTTTAGCAATCTGATCACAGATTGGGCTAGAACATCGAACACATTTTGCAGGCAAAACTCCCCATGAAGCTTAACCACAGCTATATTTTACGTGAGTTTGTTAAGCCTTCATAATACTATTTATTGCAGAAACAACACTCATATTTCTCTAATCTTATTGTAGTATCTATAGGATTAACCATTGGGGTCAAAGAGCTCTATCGTCTACTACGATTACTTGATAAAAATTTAGATCCTTAGTAATCTCATCCTCATCGGATACAATGCTATTTTTTGAATCTTTCTTAGATTCATAAGCACGATTCCTGACAAATCTTCTGATTACAAAAGCTTTCTACTCATATCAGAATCTTCCAAATGGTATAGTCCTCATTCCATTGCGTCTTCTCGATCACTTTGTTGAATATTCTGGAACTGTTTCTCGTGTATTGATCCTTTAATTATTCTTTACCATTTACTAAATAGATTCTGTTAACTTTTTTGGCAATCATTATTAGTAACTTTATGTTTAAATTACCTATTTAATAGGGTACGAGTTTGTCCTTCCATTATCCATTCTTATTTGCTCATTAATCATTAACATCTCTATCTCCTTTGCACTGTATACTTGAGCAGTTTTTGGCATTCTTCAGTTTATAGTTCTTTAAGATATCTATAATTACCACAGCTTGTTTTTTTATTTTGTACTCTTTCATATGGCTAACCGGCAGGTCTTTTAATATCTCAGAAACCCTTATGACAGCCATGTTCTCAGCTACTTGTTAAGCTGCCAACATCACATCAGATAGTCTATTAATCAAATGATGTAAAGCTAATTCCAAAATTTGAAACCTACATGACTTCTTCACAAAAGGGGACGTAATAGCTCTATTTTTGAAATCTTCATTTAAATTCATTTTTATTAGTGTACCACGCAAAAATTTTATAGTATTCTTTTAATATTCATATGTATCACTGTTATAAACTTGTCTCTACGAGTTGCTACTATCTTGTTTAAAGTCTTTTTGTGTAATATGATTCATGAGGCTACCTTTATTATTAAATCTTGTTTGAGGGTTATTCATTTTCGTGGGTTTAGTTGTTATAACTTAGATTAGGGATATGTTTTATGTTTTCATAGCCTTTTCTAAGGTTTAGATTTAGGTTTGACTTATGCTTTGTTTGTTTATGTTTTGGTTAAATTTTAGGTTTGAATTTTAAGGTTTGCACCTCGATGATGGAACAGCATTTTCCATCAATTTTTTAAGATTGTAAGAAAAGTTTTTCATAAGACTTTTAACAAAAATAACAAAAAAATTTGTTAAAAAAAGCTAGCGTAAGTTTGTAAAATTATTATTCTTCTTGATCTTCGTCTAATCTATAGACTTCAAAAAAATTGATTTGGCTTACGAAAATCCACCTTTTATAATTTTTAATCGGAGACTTGGACTCGAATAGAATGTTCTGAAACAAATTAAAATGACCGAAAAATTTACAATTTTTGTGGCTTATAAAAGCCTTATTTTTTATTTACTGCTCTGATCACCCTCGAGTCAGAAAATTTTCCCTATAAAAGCGAGCAAATTCTAATTAATTCCGCATCTGTACTTGCGGCTGCGCTAAATATAAATCTGTTTTAGCTTTAGGATTTGTTTTAATAAGGGTTTCTTTAAAAAACCCAATCTCAACTGTTCCAGTAGTTGTGCATACTACGAAATTGGTAATGACATAATGAAAAGATAAGTAGAAAGGAGAAAAGAAACATTATAATCAATTGAATATCCTCGCCGTCGAATCTACGATTATTTAAGGTTGTATTCAGTATTTAATTATTAATTTTTTTTCGGCTATTTATAGTAAATTTAAAATCTTAGATCGGTCCATTTTCTTTGACCATATACCGCGGATTTTACGATCAGCTTTATCGTTCGATGACGATAATACTGAACACACAAAAAGATATATATGGCGCCAACGAAATGTGCTCTTCTTGATTTTCTTTTTTTCTATAATAGTCTTCTTTGTCTTTGTCTTTTAAACAATATTCTTTTTTTAAAACATTGAAATTGATTATTTTTTAGTGTAAACTTCACTTAATTTGCTCAATCTAGAGAATGTTGAACATTTAAAAGTAAAAAACCTAGCTGTTGTGTTTTCTTTGTCCCAAAAAGTTTCATATTCTATAAGACAGCTATTTATTCTTCAAAACCATGATAGTTTACATGAAATTGTTCAAGATTTTATAATCATAGAAAAAAACCACTGACAATAATATGAATTCATATTAGCAGCGAAAACCCTTTGGACACATTATCTTATGAAATCTAGACCGAAAAAAAAGCTTTTAATCTTCAAAATTATTTGATTATAATGTATTTGAGCGAGATAACAGACTTTTTAACCCATAAAAGCTTATGAATAATTTTTAATATGACAAAAACGTAATCGTTAAAACTCGTTCATTATTTTATTTTGAATTAAAACATCAAAAAGGCAATAAAAACGTCAAAATAAAAACTCATTCACGACGATCTCATTTTAAAAGTTTACGCCGATACATGAAAACAGTTTTTTATTAGATCAAAGTTCATGACAAACCTGAAGTTAGCGCATGCGTATTTACAATCATAAGTGTCTTTTTTTTTTATTCTTTAACATTGTTTTTAATTATTAACATTTTGAGAGTTATAATAATTGGGTTAAAAACCAGACATCGGGTCTGATATTTTAAAATGAATATCAAAAATTACAATTTTTTTTCATAAATTTAATCACCAGGTCGTAATTTCAATTTATTTAAATACGATCAAATAAATATGCACAGAAAAGTAAAGCAGTTGCAAATCGTAGCAGACGCGTATTAAATCCATCTACAAATAGATTTGTCGTATGATTTGAGAGTAAAATTAAACTACCATTACATATCAGTTCTACCCTTATCATAATAAATTGATGGCCATGAAACATCCTATCATTACATTGAACCTGAGCAAAGTTCAAATCACATATCTGAAAATTAAAGACTATAAGGCAGTCAGAGTATTCGCGAAAGTTTAATTGTTATCCTCTAAACTGAATTGATTAATGATTAACAATTTATAACTTTTATGATTATAATTCAACTTGTAAGAAATAATTGTCTGTTTTCATCACCTTTATCATTTTTTAATCTAGAAATTCTTAATTTTTTTTTAATTTCATAGTGGATACTTTGCGCTTGAGAAAAAACATACATTTTAGAAGATTGTAAAACTGTAAACTCTTCAATTGATTAACAATATCAATAAAAATAACCTTTTTTTTGAATTTACTTCTCTTACTTCAAATTAAGTGTTTTTAAAACACAGAATAATTATTAAACTGTTAAAATCAGAGTTATTACTGAAGTACAGCTACATTAAAGCATATTTAATGATAAAATCTTGCATTTTGGCGTTATTAATATTACTTGGCGTTTAAAAGTGTCTCCTAAATTTTTTGTGTGGTTTTTTTCTCCTAATTTGGAGTGTGCACCTATATATAGCTTTAAAATAAAATAATTCTTTAAATTTCAGGTATCGCAATTATTAAAACGTATCAGGTATGTGACTTAAACCTGTTCTATTGTATAATACCTATGAGATTATTGCTAAAATATGTACCTAATAAAACGCAACCCAATTCGAGCAACTAAACCTAAAATTAAAAACAAAACAAACCGCTCATGCAATCTTTTAGCTTGAAAACAGCAATAAATCTGTTTTTCTCTAAAATGTAGTTATTTTAAGCCTCTATTCTATAATCTAAATAAAATTGAGGAACCCCCTGGGGTAAGTAACCGAAAGGCAGTGGGCGCTGAAAATGGATTTTATTTGGCTAGAGCAAATATTGGTTCTATTGAAATTCATAAAAAGGATATTAATAATAATATAAATTGTTTGATGAAAATCTTTGATCTTTGTTTGCTTATTACCAAAATTAGTTTTTATCCTTTTTTTTAACGCTTGCGCCGCGCGAGTCACGTGTGCCACGTGATCATTTTGAGGCACGACATCTTCCCCTCTCTCAGGGTTACAAGGCTTGATTCGCTTGATGTTCACCCACTCATTTTTTTTATCGAAATTAATAAAAAGTCGATTGTTCATTATGCCAAGTACTTCAAAGGGTCCTTGAAACCGGGTGTGTAGCTTTCCTTTAATCGGGGCTTGAATGTAGACCTTATCGTGCAATTTATATTCATAATTTATATCTCTGATCTGATTTCTTATCTTTTCTCTCGCTTCAATATTTTTCAATATTCTTCTTTTCGCAGAAATTAATTTGTTTGATTCTCGTTTTAAGGGATCTAAATATGAATAGTTATTTGCCAGTTGATGAAAAGAACAGTTTAATCGAGTGTTTATCAATTCAATTGACTCGTTTAGGTTTTTGTTTCTGCAAATTCTCAATATAGCGCTTATTGTTGAATTAATCCTTTCGCTGACTCCATTTGCTGTTGGATTGTAAGTAGATGTGTAGCTTGCAAAAATTCCATACTTTCTAGCCATCTCGCGATATATTTTTGAAATATATGGCTTTCCCTGGTCTGAGATTATGGTTTTAGGATGCCCATATATTTCAAACCATCGCTTCTCTAATAACATGCAAACGTTTTCGGAATCTGGTTTTTCCAAAAGCAATGCTTTCGAGTATCGCGTGCAAATATCAGTGATTGTTAGTATCCAAAATTTATTATTCTCAAGCTCAGTAATAAATTGGTCTTTTTCGTAAGGACCAACAATATCAGTACTGATAATAGTGAAGGGAGTTTCCGAATAGATTCCGCCAATAAGCTTTCCTTTCTTTGGATTAAAGTTCTTGTTTTCTTGGCACAACTTGCAATTCCTGCATACATCATAACAAGTTTTTGATAGTTTAGGAATAAATATGTATTGAGTTAATGCTCCCATCAGACTTCTACCTCCAGGATGATCTAGATCCTCGTGAATCAGTTTTATAAATTCGTAGCCGTGTTTTGAAGGAATTATCAATCGATCTCTAGCATCGAAGTAAAGGGAATGGTCTGCAATTATTTTAATTGTGCTTGATGTGATTCCTTCCTGTTTTTGCCACATCTCGATTTGTTTGAAAGGATAATTGTAGCATGTGTTTTCGTTTGAAGTATATAATCTAGAAAGTTGATCAGCCGCAACATTTGTGCTGCCTGGAATGTAATTCAGCTCGTAATCGAATTCGCTGAGCAAATTTTTCCACTTTTGTACTCTTTTCATAGAATTGTCGGGATTGTATATCAAATTTTTGTTATCGGTATAGATATGTATTGTGCTGTTAAAAATGATATTTTTAAAGTAATTTAAAGAAAGATAAATGCCAAGAAATTCCTTTTCGATCGTATTGTAATTTCTTTCGCTTGACTTAAATTTATAACTGTATATTCCGATCAATTTGTCTTCTTGCGTCAAAACGCTACCGATTCCATCCTGGCTAGCATCTGTATAAAGTTTGAATTCTTTAGAATAGTCTGGAAAACTCAGTAAAGTTTGTTGCTTGATTTCATTATAAATTTGCATGAGTGTTCTGTGGTCTTCGTCCGTCCATACGAATTTTTCTCCATGCTTTTATTTATCTGTAATACGAGATATTTTCGAACTTAGATTGGTGATAAATGGGCGATACCAGTTTAGTCTACCTATCAACTTCATCAAGTGTTTTTGAGTTTTAGGATCTTTTTCGGCAATGTGTGTTTCAATCCTTGAAATATCTGGTCGTATTCCATTCGCCGATATTATTAATCCAAGATAGTTAACTTCAGTTTGATAGAAAAAAGATTTTTCGAAATTCACTGAAACACCAGAAGCTTTAAGAATATTTAGGACTGTTTTTATGTGTTCTGCATGCTCTTCATCGGATTTTGAGGCAATTAAAATGTCATCGATGTATATTTTGACAAATGGAAAACTTCCTAACATGCTATTCATAGCTCTTTGAAATGCTCTCGGAGCATTTTTTAATCCAAAGCAGAGTTTAGTATACTCATATTGGCCGAAAGGTAAAACAAATGAGGTAAATTTACAAGATTTATCATCTAGGCTTATTTGAAAGTATCCACTTTTAAGATCTATTTTGCTAAAAATAGTACATCCGTGAAGTTCTTGATGGCAATCATTTATGTTGGTACAAGGATAAGATTGGCTAATAGTATTGGCATTTAGTTTTCGATAATCCACTACAAGTCTTATTTCGCCAGACTTCTTTATAATACAAAAGGCAGGGCTGGAAAATGAACTTTCGCTACGTCTGATAATGCCCAAACCAAGCAGTCTTTCAATTTCGGTTTTTACTTTTGGCTGTATGGAATATGGTATGCTATAAGGTTTACTAGTAACGATAACTTCAGGATTTTTTAATATTATCTCATGGTGTGCACTTGGTATAGTTCCAATCACTGGATTATGTTTTTTGTAATCCTCAATAGTTATAACAACTTCATCTGGAATTTTTTTGACAACCTGTAGTTCGTCTTCTTTAGTTTTACATAAGTTAGCCTTTTCAACCAATACTTGTTCGGGTTTACCAAAATTTATCATTGATCTTGAGCATGTACCTATTTTGATTTCTTTGTTTCGTAGATTAATTTCAAGTTTGTTATCGACGATAAAATCCATACCCAATATAACATCTGTATTGAGCTCTCGGAGAACTTTAAACTGCTGAGTAAATTTTTGTTCAGTACCCTTTATTCTACCTTTTAAGAAAGCAATCGTATTTCCACTCATCTTTGAATTATTTGCACAAGTTATGTAAAAAATGCTTTCTTTTTCAGTAGGAAAGCCTTCCTTTTTACAAAGTTCTTGAGAAATATAGCTATACTGCGATCCAGTATCAATTAAACCAATACAACTTGACTTTTCTAGTAGCAAATCGAGTTCAATAGAAGATATACGAGATTTTTCTTCGCTAATAATAAAATTACTCTTCTCGGTTTGTTCCTTATATTTAGAACGTGGATTTTTGAAACAGTCAATAGTGTTGTGTGTATTCGAACGACAGAATGAGCAGTATTTAGTTGACAACTGTTTTCTTTTTTGACTGTTAGGCTTGTTAAAACAGCTTGTTGTATTATGCGTATATGAACGGCAAAATGAACAATATTTGTTGGAAAAAGATTTTTGT
Organism: Cyprinella venusta; assembly: GCA_038021265.1. Classification (NCBI taxonomy): domain Eukaryota; kingdom Metazoa; phylum Chordata; class Actinopteri; order Cypriniformes; family Leuciscidae; genus Cyprinella; species Cyprinella venusta. The sequence goes on from JBBNEX010000266.1 coordinate 8,040, forward strand.
GTTTGGATGCCTGACGACTCTTCGTCATCCTTTCGTGCTTGATTCATCGCACTTCTTGCCACAACGGCTTCAGTTTCCCTGATTCTTAATAATATTTCTTCCATAGTTTTAGCGCCAACTTTTCCCATTTCTACTTCGGTTATTTTGTTTAGGCCGGAGAAGAATGTTTCTTCAACTCTATTTTGAATTTCCTTTTTTCCAAGTTTCTTGGTCACAGCAAGTTGCTGAACGGTAATGATTATGTCTTTGTAGTATTCATTGATGTAAAAGTAAGAATCTTGCTTGATTGATTTAAGCTTTTGATAAAACTCCATCGCACGTGATGCGGGATATTTTTCATTGCATAGGGCATTCTGGCAATCCTCGGTTGTTTCACAGTCTTCCATTATGTGATGGTAATCTGAATTTACCACATGGAAAAGCATTTTTTTGGCTCCAGAATCAATCCAATTTCCTCGGTTCATAATGGATCTAAAATTTTCAGTCCACTTAAAAACATCTTGTTTATCCAGGTTATTCAATCCAATAATTGTTTGGTCGACCCTTATCTTCAATTCTTTGATTTCTATTGGAAAGGAAAATTTTGGCCCTGATTCTTCGACATAAGCATCGTTCAGAGTATTTTCAGCTTTTTCACCACTTTCGGACACCCCGTCGAGTGATATCACTTTGAGGAACCCCCTGGGGTAAGTACCCGAAAGGCAGTGGGCGCTGAAAATGGATTTTATTTGGCTAGAGCAAATATTGGTTCTATTGAAATTCATAAAAAGGATATTAATAATAATATAAATTGTTTGATGAAAATCTTTGATCTTTGTTTGCTTATTACCAAAATAAGCTTTTATCCTTTTTTTAACGCTTGCTCCGCGCGATTCACGTGCGCCACGTGATCATTTTGAGGCACGACAAAAATGATAAAATTTACCATGAAAATAATTAGGAATCCTCACTGTAAAACTTGATATTACCTTTATCAAGGAAGGACTACATTATTATGATATGAAATATCAATTCTAAATTAAAATATCAAATGTTACCCATCTAGGCGCTTGTAATCATTTAACCATAGAATATCGCTGAGGATCATCGATAGCACTCAATAAAACTTTTTTGATTTGAATCTAGCTATAAATAAGAATTTTTACATACTCTTAGAATGATAACCCTTGAGATAGTTAATTTCTGAGTATCCCAGGCTAGCAAACAAAGAGAGCGCGTCGTCAAAGTCTAAGAATTATTAAACGTAAGAATTCGTTTTACCTTTAAAGGCGAAATCGCATGTAAGAAACAGAGTATCACCTTTTAAAATAAACTGAAATTAAATATAATACTCCTGAATATATCTTGGTTACGCGTGGTCCACGATTCGCTCGAAATTGCGTTTTGGAAAAAAATTCAAAACGGAAAGATATACTGTGAATAATCTAAAAATATACATTAAAATTACACGAATTTCAGTAATCCTTTTTCTTTTCCATTCAATGGCTAATGAATAATTAAGCTTTTCAACTCTAAAATTATATTTGAATCCTTACCATTAAAAATCTCTATCTTGCATTGTATACTATGATAATAACGGGTTTTGATTCATTCTAAAAGATTAAATCAAATTTAGGTACCGAAAAATCGCTCATAGACACCATCCTAAATAATCTAAATCGCGCATGCCTAATTTTAATGGCTTACTCTATGAAATTTAAATGAATTTTGCCTTAAATTATATGTTAAGCCATTAAGAATTTGCAAAATATTTTAAAATTTGGTATTATGCAGAAGTTGTAGTAGATTTTTGGATTAAAATTTGTTAATAAAAATTTTGTGTTTTTGATCTCTCTATTCACAAATTCTCAAAAAAAATGTACACAATTAAGCATTTATAAACCTAGAAACAATTTGGTATAATTTGAAAGCCTTAAAACGTACAAAAAAACCTTCAGTATTTCTTAAATATTTATTCGGCTTATTTAATACTGTGAGTTATTAATTAGGCGATCTCATGACAGATCGAAATTACTGGAATTTTTAAACAGACTTCACAATAATCATTTGAAGTTAGTCTATTGATTTTCAAATTATTTTTCAATAACATAGCACTATTCCTTTGCGTAAAATTTTTTTAAAAATTGCGACTATTGCTTTAATTTGTCTAAATTCCATTTTTTCCTTATTTTTTATATCATTGTTGATATAAAAAGGCGGGAATGTCAAAAGTTAAGTAATAAGACTAAATTATCTTTTTTTTTACTACGAATGAAAATGGATTACCAAAAAAAAATCTTAGATCAATAAATAAACCTATACGTAAAAGCCATAAATAATCATACGTCAAATCTCTGTTTACGTTGAAGCTTAATTTATCTGAAATTTGATTTAATAAATTTACATATTAACCGTGAATTATATGAATTTATAATGTTATTTTTTATTTTTCCTAAAAATAATATCATTCTACATCAGATATAATGCAAATCTGATAAAAGTGTTTCGTATTGTTGGTTAGTATATAAAAGATATCAATTAAATGCAGTGAAATTTATATTCTGCCAAGGATATAGTCTAAGAATCTTAATCAGTAGCCATAAACAGCAAAAAAATTAATTCCTATTCATAATTAAAATCATATTTGCGAATCTAAACCGCCAAGAATTAAGCACATGTTTCACTTCATAAAAGCTAAATGTCATAAATCATCAAATTTTATAAAATATTCTGAATGATTTTTAAGACTTTTAGCGATTACAATAAATATATTTTCAAAACATATTTATTATTGAAGAATTGTAGAAGATGGCTTTATTTTATGCAAAGTAAGAATTAAATTTCTTTAGTTAAATTAAGTAGTTCTGTAACATCGCTCTTATTTTTTGACAATTTTTTAGTTTTATTTTTCGCATCTAGCAACACATTAAAATGCTAGAATAATTTACATATGATTTTATAATAAATGTCATTAATGTCGATAAATTATAGTTGATTCGTTGTATATTTTATGCTAATTGACTCATGTTATTTCCTCAAGACTTATAATTTGAATTTTTCTATAAAGAAATGCTTATAATAAATGATAGTAAAAGGATATAACTTATTTGTCACAGATCTATATAAAATTTTGATAATTGATAGATTAATATCTCTCTTCAAGTTAAATTCTCTAGTAAAAATCTTGGAATGTATTTTATAATTATTTAACAAATTATTCTATTGGAATGTATTAAAAATTTATTAAAGTGAATCTAATAATCATTCCACGACTTTGTTAACCAAAAAATTATATTAAAACATTTTAACTGATCCTGATGATATTCTTTTGTAAAATGCTACTGTGTAGAAACATACAAAAGAATATCATTCCCGTGACCTTTTGTAGGTCGATTTCCCAAAAGGGAAATTTGAATAACAATCAGTGACTCCTGGAACAATATCCTATAATTTAACTAAACCATATTGGCTTTAAAAAGTTTATTTTAGTAGACAATAATATCATATATTTGACCAAGGCTTGAATAAAATAAATGCGTCCAACAAAATCTCTAACATCAAAAAACAAAAAACCGACTAAGGCATAATTTCATAGTCTTTGGTGACAATTATATCAAATTGTTACGGAGGTAATCATTCGATATAAATCCTATGCGTGATCTCATGGATGAATGAGATATTTTTTTCCATATTATTCGTCTGTATCTCCATTGAGGAATCACAGCCAAAACAATGTATAGGTCCACCGTCACAGAAATGCAAAGCATAAGATGATAGGAATGTGTTCCAAACTATTTGAAATTATGTTATGTCAATTGTCCTCATGATATTAATTAAAAGTGCTACGGCATTTGTATCATGAAATGGGATGAAGAAACTTTGGGAGCAATATATTCACTTGAATCCCCCAGTTCCCGTTCGTCGGAGGGGCATTGCCCTTACAGGCAGATATTTAACTAGTAATAGTTGATTTCTGGAAATACTTCACCTGTATCACTCAAACCTAACATTAACCTAACCTAAACCTAAAACTAACCTAAACCTAAACCATAACCAAAATCTTAAACTTTTTTAAATTTAAACATAGTCAAAGCCTGAAATTGTGCCACCTAATTAACCTATATCTTCCCTTATCTTTAGGTAAACTCAAAACAAGATCCACATGCGTGGTTCTATAGTTAACATCAAACTTAAAAAATGTAAATTATATATATGAGCTCTAACAAAATAATTTTTCATGATAAAATAATATGCTTTTTTCTCAGTGTTACAATCACAACAATACATCAATCTTCCTAACACAATGCTATTACAAACGTTAAGAAACCAAACCTTAAAACTAATATAAATTAAGCTTAAGTGTAAAACAAGCAATTGTGAAGTGCATGGTAATTAACAAATCTTTCGCGACTCGCGTTCATCTCTGCAATCGAAACTAAAATATGGCTGCAGGTCAGTTAAAAATAATAATATAAAGATAGCATTCCAATGTTTTTACAAATCCAGTTGCTTGTTTTCTAATTTTAGTTTAAATTACGTAAATTTTAATCTGTAAGTTTTATTTTATTAAGATTAGATCAAAACATGCAAATGTTTGAGGTAGATATTATGTTTATTAAGAATTAAAAATATAATAAGCACTCGTAAAGAAATAATCATTAACCAAAAGAATCTACGACGATAAAAATGGGTAAATATCTTTCAATTTTTTAACTTCAGTCGTTTATTCCATCTATTACGAAACGCAAATAAAGTAGAGAATAATACTACATGGGTATGAAATAAAATGGAATAATTGCTTTAATGCAAAATAGAATAATAATGGTTTTTGATTAATAGATTAAACGTATACAGCTCCTTTTATGGCTTCAATAAATGCCTCATATATTTCCTTCTTGTGTAGTATTCTCCAAATAAAATATATTAAGTTATTCGATATATTTTTGGTCCTGTTGCGGTGTTTTATGAGAGGTTTTATCCCATTATTCAAACTTTTAACGGTATTTGTATGGCAGCCTGTTACAGGGTCCTTGAATGTATTCGAATGATTAACTGTTTTGTGAATTAATTTAAGATCAATACATGGCTGTACGTATGATTTCCACATATCGGTGTGAATTACAGAACCGGGTTTCATATGCTTAGATAAAATATCATGCATTGTAGCTGAATTTCTGTTGTGTACCTCAATAGTGAAGCATTTTATCTCTACAGTTCGTTCGATTCCTACTACGACCCAGACGCCGTCAACTCGATGGCCTCTGTGTTATTTTCGCTTTCCTAGCTTTGCTTCGTCCACTTCAACAACGATTCCTTTTCCCCTATGATTATGTCGTTAAAGTCAACAAAATCGCCTATCAACTGACGTGTAAAACCAATCCAATTTGTGACCGTTGAAGAAGAAAGACCAGTTGCTTCAATAATTCTACAACCGGAGTGTGCCTAACAAGAAATGGTAGCACAAATTTAAAATTTTGTTCACTGGAACCTTACAAGTTTCAAAAAAACGTACCCCTGAAGAGGCTAATTTGCATTTGACAGCATTTTTTTTTACATCTCCATAGCCTTCTTTCCACATCCATGAACATAGGTTTCTGCATTTTAAACATATTTTTTCTGCATTTAGTATGGTTTTTTTGAATTAAATAATTGATTGCTTCGGTTTCTGAAGAAAGCCTTACAAATAATTTCTCCATATACGCGCAAGCGTTTAAAGATTTTTATGTTTTTTATTGTAAGAATTCCTTAAAAACAAAAGTTATTTATTTCTGATTTCAGGGCTACATTTTTTTAATTAAGGTTTATAAAGAACGAATTTGTGAAAAATAAGTTTAAATATTCAACGGTTCGGGGGGGTCCCAAAGATTATTTTAACCCGTTTGAAAATGTATTGTTTTTGCACATTTCTTAATCGGAATGATTTCCTTCTACGAATCTAAGGAATGATTCTATTGTCTCTAGTTATCATTTTTTGATTTTTTTATGACTATTTTTTTCGTATATAGATTATAGTGTAAAATACTAGTAAATAAAGTAAAAAGATCTTTTTAAATAAAGCGAATATCTTAATGAATAAAAATGTGCAAATCCTAATAAATAACAGTGTGCATCTTAATGAATAACCCTGTAAAATTATTAGTTTACGGTTTAAAAATTTCTAAATATGGTAAATATAATTGATAATAAATGATACAAATTCCGGCAATTAAAATCAAATATTTAGTTTTAAAAATCCATCCTAATCACTTCCTCAGTTTATTTATTTATCATTCAAAACAATGATATAGTGAAATATATATATATAATATATTTTTCTCTCTTTTTGAAGAATGAAAATTTTTTTCTTTAATGTTTGTTCATAGTAATCATATCAATTTGTTCGTATCAGACACCAAACTATAATAGGAATTTCGTTATTTAAATATAATCGTAATTATCACTTTTTTGTCCTTAAATAAAATATATAATCTTTTAATCGGAATAGGGCTTACACCCATTGAAAATTTTTTTTATTACATAAGAAATTTTTACTTGAAAAAATAAATTTCAATTTTTTTTATTATAAAGTTATGATATTTCGAAATTAGTTGCATCATTCTTCTCTCCATAATAATAAAATTTTTTTTTCAATTTTGATTTATTTTTATTCTTTCAAAGCACAAAAAATTTTAAAATTCAAAGTTTATCGTTTAATTCAAGTATTTTGACTCACTAATTTTTACTGATTATTGAAATATATTTGCAAATAATCCGTTTTTTCTTGTTATTTTGCACAATTTTTAACAATGTTTCTGTCTTATTAAATGGCTTTTTTTTTCATCGATAAGCCATTCATTCATTCAGGGCAAGAATTATATTTGGAATATTTTTATAGTATGTATAAAAAATTTAAACTGTTGCAGATAAACGATTATCCAGACAGAGAAATAATAATTAATTAAATTAATTTTTTTTTGATAATATGTTTGTTTATTACTTTCTATATTACTCTTACAGTACATTAAATCCTACTATTAATTTTTTTGGATAAATATGATGAAATAAAGACGATTTTTCTTATTTTTTAAACATTTTTTTTATCCTGTATTTTTTATATACAATGAACTGACCGATAAATGATAAAATATTTTTTTCATTTTTATTTTGCTTGAGAAAATTATGAATCTCATGTGATTTAATTTCTTTAATTTTTTATCTCTGGCTACTTATTTTTCTTTTACACGTGAGGAAATTTTCTCTATTTTCGTTTTGAATATAATGTATTATATATTATCTATTAACAGCAATTTTTCATTGTTTTATTGCCATTTTTGCATCTTGTACCAATATGTGATTTTACAATTTACAAATTCATCTCGGATGCTTTCTTACTATACATGTATTTTAATTTTCTTTGCTCTAATGTCCATTATGATATTGCAATCTCTTACCAAGTTGGTATATATATTCTATGTTATTTGTTATGTATAGAGATATTATTAATAGTTTAGTTATTTGCTCTTTTTATTCTTAATTTTTTGTAAATTGAGCATGTTTTATTTAAATATATGCCCATGTTTTTTTAAGAATTTTATTTTTTATTCACGTATAAAATTTTATCGTGCTACAATTTGTGCCTTTCTGATGTCAAGATGCGATTTGATGGAATGAAAAGTGATTAAGACTTTAAAATCAACAAACTGATGAATTTTTTTGACACTCGCGTTAATGATGAGTCGAGTTTTTGCACAAAGTTTTTTTAATTTTGGTGTCTTTTAATGACATTTTACTTTTAATGTCCTATTTTCGATAAAATGAATATATATATTTAGGTTTTATTATTAATGTATTGTCAATTCGTCGAATGTAGAAAAAATATTTTCGTCGACTATCATCTCCTAACCAAATTTTAAATGCTATAGAATATATGTGTGGTGGATAGATAAAAATGTTTACCCACGACGATTTCATCATTTTCAAGGATACTATGTTGTTATAATGATAACCATCCAATTTAAGTCATCCGTAATTGAATTTCGTTTTTGACTCTCTGTGATTCTTTTCTTCTAATTGTTTGGCAGCCAAAGCCTATGAAATCAGCATAAGTTTTATTCTTTTTCCTATTTAAATCTAATGATCGATTTCACCATATATCATCTAAAAATTTTTGCTTCAAACGAAAATCATGTATTTTTTTGAACCATTTTTTACGCAAATTTTAATATATTATGTAGGCGTTTTTGTTTAAGCCTTTCTTTATTTTTTAGCTGACTAAGAAACAAAATACTGAAATACATTCCCCATGCGGAGAATTATTAGACTACTTGTTGTATTGATTCTTTTAGCTTATGATTTTTCATTCTTTTATAACTTTTGAACTGATAATATTTTGTTAAGTTGATATTTGAATCATCATATATTTGAATCTTCATGTTGCTTATGTTTAGGGTGCGACAGCTTCTACGGGTACGAAGGAATTATCTTTTCAATACTTTTTTTACATATTATGTATCTTATTTTACGAATAATTCAGATAAAATTTGAAATTCTTATGATAAAACGCATGATAAAAAATATTGAATTTCTTAAAAAACAAAATTTTATGATTTAAATCACTAATGTTATTAGGTGTGATTTACTCGGTAATGGTTGACTTTCGTTTTCGAAGCCGGTGTAGTGCGATGATACTATAATCATAAATTATGCGTCAGCGCAGAATCAGTTATTTTGTCCTAAATTTATATGCCAGTTGTGCTGGCGTTAAAAAAACGTTGTCTTGGTTTATATTGAGTAAATTACTTGGTGTTTCTTTTACAATTTGTTTTAGATTAGCTGGTATAAGATTTTATGGTGGCATAGTGGATTCTGAAATACGAGAAAAAGGGGTAGACTGTGGAACATCTTCTAAAACTGCAACCGCTTCATTTGTTACTTGAACCCATGAATTTGGAATTTGTTGTGGTTGCATCGTAGGAGCTATCCCAACGATTCCTGTATCTTCGAGTTATATTTTAGCATAAAGAAACTTACGGGTGCTGTAGATTATGATCGTGGATGTGCCTCTATTAAATCTATATAATTTAAAAAGTTTTACTGAATGAGGTTAAATTGTCGAAATTATGGATGACATTCTTATCCACACTTATAGCCTTTAGCAAAAGAACAGTAGCTAAATTTTTAATGTTTTAATACATACCACAGTAGTGTTTTCTCTTATAATCGAGTTTAATTATCTTATTAAGTCTTATATAAAAGCAAACACGAGTCTAAAATGGAAAATTTGAAATATATCCGAGATTAGTAATTTGTATTTAAATGATCACATTCAGTGGTAATTATTTTTTTAATGATTTTAAGCGTCTTAAAATCTGAGAAAAATTCTTGTTGCACAGCATTAATAGATAACTTTTGACAAAAAATTCATAAGAGAATCTTTAGTTATGTAATAATTATTTACTTCATGACAAGAAGCTTAAGGTGTCACAATTTCGTACTCTTTGACTTCGGAAAGAAATACTGTGTCCTATCTAGATTTGGCTAAACTAATATTATGAGATTTTCTTTAAAATTAATAATGTTGAAATGCAGCCAGTATAAAAAATGCAATACTAGGTGCTGCAGTCTGGGGTAGGAAAAGGTAGACAATAAAGAGACCCCCAGCCTGCTCGTTATCCTCTACCCCAATAGACAGAAATCTATTTAAAATGCTTTGAATATCATGCAATGATAATGCATGATTTATCCAACTTTCTTTCTAATTATTAAATTTAATAAATTTACGGCTATTCCCTTTATTGACATTATTTCAAATCTAGGGATATTGAAATAATCGATTGGTATTCTCTAAACTTAATAGATATAATTACTGTGCCACATAGATCTAAAAGCAAATAGCCTCACTCAATACCTGACCCTATCGTAACTACTCCATTCAACGCAGCTGTCCATTATGGCCTTATACATTGCTTGCCGTCCACTCAATCGATTATTCATATGGGACGAAGCATCTATGGGGCTATTAGTGGGATCGAAAAACATTTAGACGTTGGTCTATGGATTTTCGGTCCTGTTGGCTGTGGAAAGTCCACCCTAGCCGAGATGCTGATTCGTGATTGGGCCAGCGAATCAGTATTTAAGGCAACCTCTAACCAAACAGGTTCTTTCCTGGATGGTTATGAGGCGGAGGCCACTATTCTGATAGAAGATATTGGACAAAAGGGAATGGATTACGGTCGCCTAATCGCCATCGCCCATAGGACTGTGTGCGGACTAGCTATCAAGAGAGGTGTAATGCCAAACACCTCTCGCCTGTCCATTTTCACGTCTGTTACTGACCCAAGTCAAATTGATTGGGGGCAATAGCAGAAATTTCGATGGAACTATTGAAAGCAACGTCGAACAGGTCCTCCGGCGATTGGCTATTATCCGTGTGAATGTCACCCGCAGAGGTTGGCATCACAATTCCCCAAATTCGTAACACGTATCTTAAACTTTTATTATTTAGAACGTTTGGCGATCGTAATTCTAGTCGCCATCGCGGTATTGTAATAATCCGCGATGAGGATGGTTCCACTCGCGAGGTTAACGCCTGAACCTTATTCTCTGACGTTGTGTTGTGGCGCTGGGCAATTCCAGTGGTGTAATTGATAAGATTCTATGTAATAAACTGAAAAATTACCGCCGCACCTGTGTGAAATTCTTTAGCCTCCTGAAACGGAGGGTTGGACATTGGCAACACGTTTAATATAGATACTAATATCTATACAAAAAAATAATACCAGAATTAATATTTGAACTTGAACCCTGCATACGTTCCGATATTATGGACGTGATACCAACGAGATCTAGGTTATCATCTAAAAATAATAGTTAATATATACTATCAACTATATCCTCCGGTGCTTTTAAATACACCGGACGGTTACCAACACATTGGACAGTTTCCCATCGTGTATGCACCTTATGAACGTGATAATAAGACTAAGATTTAAATAAATATATTACTTTTTTAATGCCTTCACCTAGGTCATATATGGGATATAGGTGGCAATATTTGCTGAAACCTAATGCCTCATTTACTACGTTTTTAATATGTTGATAAATGGTCTTAGGAACGATCTATATAAAAAATAAATTTTACAGCACTTGATTTTGATTGTAGAAAAATAAAAAAATGACTATGTACGTGATACTATGTACTAGTCGATTCAAGCTGTCCTGATACGCAGAAAAACTAAATATTAAACAAACAAATACATTTAGAATAGTATTTTTTAATCGGTTTCAGATACAGGAATTCCCAGGCTATTTAGACAATGTCCCACCGTTTTTCGACAGTAAGATTAAAAATGGCGGAAAAATCATGCGCACTAAAATATTATTATTTTTGTCCCATTCAATTTCGTCAGTGTCCCAATAAATTTAGACAAAAAAAAATTAAAACTAAAATTTTAAATTTTACCCATCCAATATAATTTCCCTTGATAAGCATCTAGTTAAATACCCGAATGCATGTGTGTAAAAATTTCTGCAATCGTTGAGTGAAATTTGAAAAACTGCACTGGATGTGGCTTCTAATAGCATTTCTTCGGAGGTGATATTAGAATACCTAATTATGCTTTTGCACTTCGAAAATAGGTTTTCAATCGGGTTAAGGAATGGAGATTAGGGTGGTAAGAATAATAATTGATGATTTTCACGGTTAATAATTGATTTAATGTTAGCACATTTATGAAATGCTACGTTGTCCATTATGAATAGACAATTTCCTATATTTTTTTTCTTATTTCCTCACAAAGAGAAACAATATATAGCTCAAACGATTGTGAATTAAAAGCAAAAGATTGACTTCTGTGATTTAGCACTCCATCCACATGCAAGGCGGCATAAACAGATATATTTCGACTTCTTAATGCTGGCACTACTTTTACCGCTATTTTTTCTATTAAAGATCGTCCTCGATGACTACGCATTGAGACATTAACGCCAAACTCATCAATATAAATTATTTGGTTTTCTCGAAAAGTTGCCAAATAATTTATGAAAGTAGTCGCATACGTGTGACGTAGATTTATTGAATTAGGATCATTTCGCTTTTCAGGGATAATAGATGTTATTTTGAGTGAATAATGGAAGCTATTTATTGCTCTATCTACTGTGCTTTTGCCAACACTTATGCCGAAAATCTCTGTAATTTTTCTTGAAATTACCCGCAGTGAAAGCGTACAATCATTGTCTAACCATGCACGAATTTCTTCTTTTATTTCTGGCGATAATTTTTGTGAATTTTGTCCACCTCTTGTAAATTTTTCCACTCGCCCAGAAGAAGTATACGCCTTTATGATTGAATAAACGGTTGTTCTTTTAATTTTTAAAATATTAGAAATTTTTGAGGGAGTTTCTCCTTCTAAATATGATTTAATAATTCTTGAACGATCTTCATCGCTTGTTTTATTTTTTTTGTTTTTTGTCGAAATAACTTGAGACATTGACGAAATTGATTGGGAAGAAAATACAAAAATAATTATGCGCATGTTTTTCCGCCATTTTTAATCTTCTCTGTTGAAAAACAGTGGGACACTGTCGAAATAGCCTGGGAAATCCTGTAAGAGAACATTGAGCCACGATTTTCTCATTTTGACCAGAGTTGGTCCAATTGTGGCTGAAAATAGAACCAAAGAAATGTCTAGATCTAAAATAAAATATTTAAAATGAACTTTGAATTTAAACGTTGGTCTAGCTTAGTACCGACCGATGCTAAAAACCTATAGATTGTTTCTTTTTGTGATTGTGGTACTAATATTAAAAAAAAATAACCTTACAGTGCAATTGATACAAAATGTTCGAAACGAACTTTTTAAATGAAGAAAGAACGCGATCGTGAAAGCTAGGAAATAAATAAATTGTATTTTTCCTAAACCATAAAAAATCATTTGATAGTTTTGTTTGGCTTAGGTTTGCATTTTTTTTCACTCAGTTCCCAAAAATTTAAGATTTCTTTGAATTTTCTCACGAATTTTTTCTTTTACAGCGATTTTTAATGCATAAATAATTAAAAATAAGCTTCAATAAAGTTTTTCTTCAACTAACTTATAGTCTTGAAGTTTTAGAATGATTTGGCTAAATCAAACCGCCTATTTATACTTTTTGTACCTGTTTGAACCCGAAAATTTATAACGTCAATTACTTCAAAAAAAGATTTGAACTTATTATCGAATATGTTAAAATATTTTTGTCATGCTTTGATTTTAAATTCAATTCTGATCACTATCTCTGACAGTAGTTAGTTCTTAATTCAAATATGGTAAGTGAGCTAACCGCATTTATTTTAATTTTTACGCCAGATCGATATTCCATTAAACATTTATTACACTTACTAACAATTGTACAATTAAAAATAAAATTTTTGAACATAATGTTTGAATATTTCTGAGATTTTTTATACCTCTTGATTCAAATTTAGTGAGATATAATACTGTTGTCGCTGAGAAAATCGTGTAATTTTCATATTCAGATCTTTCTTTCTTGTCATACTCGCTCTCTCATCAATCGACTTTAGTAAGTTACTCGGTTAAATTAACAAAGTTTGCTCTATATGTTCATGTTCCCACCGTTCAAACTGGCATAAAGCCAGTGTTTTCTATTTCCAGATTTCTAATTGTTTTACTTATCCTTATGGTTTTTTATCTCTTTCAACGCAGGAGCGTATTTTGTGTGCGCTATCGTCAGATTCTTTTTCAACTCTACGAACCTTTTTGTGGAATACGCCGTCACATTCTTAGAAAGTTTCGTAAGATTTGGCCAATTTCGTCTTAAAATTATATTATCCTAGTGTATATTTATTGACAATTATAGCTAAAAATTTTTTACTCATAGCAAGACGAGTTACTAATTCATGTTATCAGTGCCTTTAACTTAATCATAAAAAGTCCAGTCTTCATTGGACGCCATAAACCTGCATCTTGGTTAGAAATATATTGAATTAACATGAAATATGCAATGAACACGACTTTGCGATCGCGATCATACAGGATATACATGTTCATGAACTATACTGTATCCTCTTTTTACGTCACTAAATTCCATACCACGCTTAGTCAATTTTTTCGCACATAAAGCTTTTCTTCTGTTTGTGTAATCATAAACACCTCGTCGATGTACCGGAAGTACTCCACAACATTTCAATATTTTGTATCAAATTATCAAAAAAATTGCAATTAGGTGTTGATTCCCTGACGCAGTAGAATAACTGCTCTTATTAAAGAAACGGCGCGGTTGGATGTGAGTCTGTCATTGAATGTAAAAAATTGGCTGAAGTAAATAATCATGGAAAAATTTGCATTCGCTAAAATGTGGTAATTAATAACCAATTCAATAACAAAGGATGATCTTTTAATAAATTCTCACGAAAATATAGTTTTTTTAATCTTATATTGGCATATAGTTTTGAAAATAGATCGTGTAAAAATGATGAATTCGATTAAAAGGTAGACCAATTTTAATTTTGTTGCTCTAGCGGATAAAAAAGATTGGATATAAAATAATATCCAATCTTTTTTAAACAGTTTCAAGCAAAATTTTTAAAAAATTTTCATTTTGTAATTTGTCGATGACTATTGGGGTGATTTAGAAAATCTAGATATTGAATTATATTATGGTCTTGGATAGTTTCCCACAACATTGATGTTTATTTATTCTTTTTTTTGTAGATTGAGAAACCACTGGTCAAATGCTTATTCATTCGCATGCGGATTCTCACTCCTCCTGTCGCCTGGGGTATTAGCCCTTAAATCAAAACTATTTTAGTAAATAAATATATCAAATATTTATGTATCTTAACCAGCTGTCAGCCCCTATTATTTTTTTATTTTTTTAGTTTTATATAATTTTTAATTTCTTTTAACATTTTTTATGATAAATAAGTATTATAAATAACGACCGATGATTTAGGCGCCTGACTGTCAGGCAGTCCCACAACGGCTAAAACTCAACCTACCCTAGCTCGAAGGAAGAGCAACCCTGCCCGGTGGGCTTTGGTTCTCGGAGGAACTTTTAAGGGTCAAGAGCAAATTTTTAACATACGAATAGTACATATTCGAAAAAGACTTGCAGGTTGCAATAAATTTAGCTTTTGTGTCTTGACCCATTGCTTCGCCTCCTACGAAGCCAATCAAAAAAGAAATGTCGAAAATAGGGTCTACCTCTGAATCCGAGTTAGGAAAGTCATGGGAAAATATTGTACGGGGAGCGATAAAATGGGGGCAATCATTAAAAATATGTAAAAATTGATTGTTATGCGCATGTTAGAATCTGGTAAAGGCTGGCAGCGCAACATTTCCTCTGACTGTCAGCCCAAGGTAACGCATATATGTATTTTTAATGTTTTTAATTTTGGGCTTAATAGAGTTTTTAATTGGATCGACCGCATTTTTTCTAATTTATCCCAAAAGCCTGTATTTTGCCTCAAAAAAATTTTACAACCTAATGGCGATGGCCGCTATGATTTATTTTTTAGATCAGCTCTTTCCTCCGATATTTTTAACGCACTAAAATCCCATAAGAAAACGATAGGATGGTTCGTAAAGGAGAACCAGCCATTTAATTCCCGCGCGCAGCTCAAAAGACACTCAGTCAATGATCGCCAATTTAAGCATAAAAACATAGGTTTTATATCGTTTCTTTCTTTAAATATTAATTCTATTAGGCATAAGTTTAATGATCTGTACTGTCTGCTTACCGATAAGTTACCTGACATTCTAGCTTTACAGGAAACCTGCCACCCCTCTTCATGGTGGCGCCTTTTTATTAAAAACTATCTGGTATTTGATGTTCCTTCAGATGGTAATCGTGGTAATAGGGGTATTTGTTTAGCTGTAAGAAAATCTTTAGGAGCCACTGGCACATTTTTTGAAGCATGCAATTATTTTATTGCAATCAATTTAACCTGGTTGAAAAATCAAACCTCCCTCCTCCAATCTAATGTCGTTGGGCAGTCTAATCTAAATTTTGAATTTGAAAATAAGGCAACTTCATTCTCCTCTGTTCTTGTAATATCCATTTATATTCCCTCTAGTACTTATCTCAGAGACTCTTGTCTTAAAAGCTTAGGGCTTTGCATTAAAAAATACTTTAAACTAAATAAAGAAAACGCTAAAATTATTGTGATTGGGGACTTTAATATGCCTGAACAAAAATTCAATAAGTGGGCCACATCACAAGGACTTAAACCTTTTTTCCTAGAGTAATTAGGCAGCTGTCCTTTTACATTCAACAGGAAAGATGGAAGAAGATCTCATATAGATCATATGGTAACATTTGGGTTTTCTCCAGACGCTTCTAAACTTATTCTAAACGATTATAACATGTCTGATCATTTTCCGATTTTTGCTAAGGTTCCGATGCAAAATTTTAGCAATGTTAAAACTAAGGCCAAAATAAGCGCTAAAAAAATTAATGAAAACAAGGATTTTTTTTTGAGTGATAATCGCTGGTCCCAACTCTTAAAGCTTAATGACCCAAATATTTTCCGAAAAAGGTTTAATTCTACAATTTTAGATATCATAGAACAGAATAAATTAAAAAACAGTGTTAAAAAACCTAAATTTTTGCCAAAAAAAATATTAAAATTGGTTAAAATCCGCAAAAGCCTAATAAAAAAATCTAAATATATCACCACACCCGAACTAACAGGTACTTTAGCTATTTTGAATAATAAAATTAAGAGCATATCTAAAAATCATCGACAAAAAAATCGACAAAAGGTCATGCTTAAAGTTGCTAAAGACTCTGATAATAACCCGCGCGATTTTTGGCGTTTTATTAAAAATAGTGTAAATTCCAAAACCCTAAATCACAGAGTTTTAATTAAAAATCCCTCTACAAACATTGTTGCAGCCGATTTTGATGAAGAACGTAAAGTTTGGCAAAATTTTTACTCTAAATTATACGCCAACAAAGACCTCTCACCTCCTATAAATTACCATAACATGATTAATTTTGATAAAGTTAATGACACAACCGATCTTAGTAGGGATGAAGTTTTTAGTGCAATTCATACACTTAGTTATAATAAATCACCAGGTTCAGATGGTTTTCCAGTTGAAATTTTCAAAGTTTGTTTAATTAAAGGTAAATCTTCCGATTCTAATTTTTCCGAAGCAATTTTTAAGTTAATTAATGATATGTGGGTAAGCGAATCTTTTAATTGCAATATAAATGAATCAATAATTATCCCCATTCCCAAAAAAGGCGATCCTTCCCTTTTAGATAATTATCGTGGTATATCTTTAATCAACTCCGCTCTTAAGATTTTAGCAACAATAATTAACAAACGCATCGTTGATAATCACAGTAATACCCTTATTAAGGCACAAGCAGGATTTAGGCATAGACAAGAAACAATGTCACAAGTAACTGCATTATATGAAATTTGTAAGCGTCGTTCTTTATCTGGATTAAGCACCTTTTCTTGCTTTGTGGATTTTTATAAAGCTTTCGACTCCGTTCCTCATGATATTCTTTTTTACAAATTACAAAAAATAGGCGTGCCCAAAAAATTAATTCGTTTAATTAGTGCACTTTACGCAACATCTTCCGCGAAAGTAAAAATCCCTAACTCAAACATTTTTTCTGATTCTTTTAAACTAGGTAAAGGTGTAAGACAGGGCTGCCCACTCTCCCCAACTCTTTTCAATTTTTTCATAAATGATATTTTCCAGGAAATGGACAACGAAGGTGCAGATACTCCTGGCCTTGACATTAAAATTTGTGGACTTTTATATGCAGATGACCTTGTAATTTTGGCTAATAATGAAGAGGATCTTAAAATAATGTTAAAAAAACTAAATAATTGGGCAGTTAATAATAAAATGAAAATTAATGAATCTAAATGTGCTGTTTTAATATTTAATTCTACGGATAAAATATCTGATAACTTTTTCATAGGTAATGATAAAATAAAAATTTCTAATGAGTACACTTATTTAGGCTGTTTAATTAATGTTAACCTATCATTTGATAACTTAATATCTCAACGAAAGGAAGTCGGAATTAACAAACTAAATATGCTTAGAAATTATCTCTACAAATCTCAGGTACCTTTATGGATTAAGATTAAAATATTAAAAAGCATTTTAATTCCAACGTTGCTATATGGTTCGGAACTATGGGGCATGTCTACTAAGCGCGTAGGGGTTCTTCAAACAATCTTAGACGAAGCTTTAAGGATAATTTTTAATGTGGGTAAAACTACAGCTTTAGATGCTGTTAGAGAAGAGGCCGGCATTTTACCACTAGCCGTTTTAATCGCACGAAGCAGAGCTCGAGCTTTTCTCAAATACTTTAAGCTAAATTCCTTTATTAGTGACTTAATGAAATCCAAATTTGTCAATCGTAAGAAAACATGGGTTACTGGATCTCTTTTATGGTTTACTAGATTTTTAAAAATAAAACCTCCCCAAATTTTTGAAATATGTAAGTCAGTTATAAACACTAAAGCACCAGAAGCAGTTAACCTTTTTAACCATATTACAAGCAGAGTTTTACAATCAAAATCATTTAATAAAATTAATGCAACAAATAAGCTTAGAAAAGACAATAATATCAATTTAGGTAATTCTCGTGAATGGAACGATTTGTGTAAATTAAATCCGCAATTGAATTCAGGCTTCAATTTTCTCTTCAAATGCCGTATAAATGGACTAAAAATAAAAAAACTGTATTTTCAAAAGCTAAATTCTAACATTTCTCGTGATAATCTTAACCAATGTATTTTTTGCAACAACGCCGTAATCAATCAACCAATTTTACATATTTTTAATGAATGCCCTTATTTTATTGGTCCCCGCAATATTTTTTTTGGAAATTTTCCTAGCTCAAACGGTATGGTAAGCCCTATTTTTAATTTTTGCTTTCTGAATGGCTTCGTAGAAGGCGAAGCAATGGGTCAAGAGTTAAAGCTAAAATTTATCATGTTGTGCAAAGATATTTCTAACATTTATCGTTCGTATATAAAAAACTGTCTGCTTTTGACCCAAGGAATTTCCTCTGAGAACCAAAGCCCACCGGGTAGGGTCGCTTTTTTGAGCTAGGGTAGCATGAGTTTTAGTCTTTTGACACTGCCGGCTAATCTGGCGCCTTCATCAACAGTCGTTATTTATGATATGATTTTTATTAACAAAACAAATAAAACATAAAAATTTAAAATCAAAAAATAAAAAAAAAAAATGGGCTGACAGCGGAGTTAAAATAGTATATTTTTGATTTTACATATTTTTAAATTAATTTATATTTTTATACATTTTTTTAAAATAGTTTTTTTTTTAAAGGGCTAACACCCCAAGGCGACTGGCAGAGTGAGAATCTGCATGCGAAAGCATTTGACCATGGTTTCTCATGCTACTAAAAAAAAAAAAAAAAAAAAAAAAAAAAAAAATTGATTGTTAGGCACGGGATTGTTGCCAAAAATGCATTCATTAGATTGTGTACTAGATAAATTATTTATGTATTTTTATAGCATATTTTTTCATTTTTAACCATTTACTCGGCATTTAAAGAGAAAATTGAAGCCTATGTTTAGTTGAGGGTTAAATCTACTTAACGAAATCCAATCCCTAAAAATTATTTTTATTAATATTATTATTTTTCATAAAAGAATTGGTGAAATTAACTTTGCTAAACGCCTTAGATTGCAATACCTTATCTGATACCTGTCTTAGAAAGTCTTTTGCCTCAGCAGTTTTTGTATTTTAAAAAGTGTCGCATATCGTAAAAATCTGGGGAGACTTTATTATTAAAAATCGACTAAACTAATATAGTGTTCCTGTGACCCATGTTTTCCTTCGATTAACGAATTTAGCTTGAATCAAGTCTGATATAAGAATCAATTTTATTGTATTTGATAACGGCTCGTGATCTGTTCCTTGCAATTAAAGCCGCAAACGGTAATATATCTGCTTCCTCTCTTATGGCATCTAAAACTACTATTTTTCCTACCTTAAAAAATATCCTTAAAGCCTTATCTACTATTGACTGGAGAACCCATACGCGTCTAGCTGACATACCCCATAATTCCGAGCCATATATAACTGTAGGTCTTAAGATACTTTTAACGTTCCTAATTTTAATCCATAGTGTAATAAAAGATTTATACAAATAATTTTTGATAATATTAAGTTTATTGGCTCCAATTAATTTCCTATTAGTTATTCAACTATTAAATGAAAGACTAGTATTAATTAAGCACCCCAAATAAGTATAGTCATTCGCAATATTAATTTTATCTTTACCATTAAAAAATTATCGAATATATTATCATACTAGTTGAAAAATAAAATCACACACTTAGAAGAATTAATTTTTATTATATTATTAACCGACCATGTATTAAGCTTTTTAATCATTATTTTAAGGCCTACCTCTGATTCGGAAAAAAGTACAAGATCATCTGCATATAAAATCCCTTGAATTTTTAGGTTAAGCCTTGGATCCGAGACTCCCTGGTCACTCATATCCTCAAAAATATTATCAATAAAAAGATAAAAAAGAGTTGGTGAAAGTGGGCATCCCTGTTTTACGCCTCTTTCTAGTTTAAAGGAATCTATTAGAATGCAAGTGTTAGGAATTTTTATCTTTGCAGACGATGTTAAATAAAATGCTGAGATTAAGCGTATTAATTTATTAGGTATGCCCATCTTATGTAGTTTATAAAAAAGAAGATTATGGGGGACGGAGTCGAAGGCTTTATAAAAATCTACAAAGCATGAGAATGTGCTTTAACCTACTAATGAGCGGCGCTTACAAATTTCAAAAAGAGACGTGACCTGTGACATTGTTTCTTGTTTTTGCCTAAAACCAGCTTGTGCTTTTATCAATTTATTATCAAAGTTAATTAGGATGCGGTTATTAATTATTGTGGCTAAAATTTTAAGAGCTGAATTTATTAAAGAAATACCCCTATAATTATCTAAAAGAGAAAGGTCACCTTTTTTTGGGATAGGAATTATTATCGATTGGTTAAGATTAGGATTAAAAAACTCACTGTCCCACATTTCTTTAATAAGTTTAAAAATAGAGTCCGAAATAGAAGAATTAGAGGGCTTTTATCAATTAAGCAGGCTTTAAAAATTTCCGCGGGTAAGCAGTCTCTTCCAGGAGATTTATTGGTGCCTAGAATCCTAATGGCATTAAAAACTTCTTCCTTATTTAGGTCGGCAGTATCATTTATTTTATCTAGATCAAAAATAGTGGGAATATCTATATTGTAGGAAGGGGATTGGGTTAAGTGTAAATCGGCATAAAATGTTTTACAGACATGGCACTCTTCTTCAAGATCGTTGGATTGTAAATTAGTGGAGGGATTTTTAATTGAAATTTTATGATTTAAAGAATGCGTTTTTATACTCTTTTTAATAAAACGCCGAAAATAGCGGGGATTATTCTTAGAATTATGAGCAGCCCTAATGAGATTCTTTTCCATAAGTTTTCTTTTATGCTGTCGAGAAAGAGATTTAATTTTAAGACTTAACTTAGCTATGTTATTTAAAACATCATAAGTAACATTACCTTTAGATATTTTTAAAAGATTTTTACGATTGTTTAGCAATTTAATGATTTTTTTATCAAAAACTTATGTCTTATGTCAGAATTAAATATTTTATTTCTCTCGATTATATCTAAAATGGTTGAATTAAACTTCTGCTGGAAAATATTAGAGTCCTTAAGTTTTAAGAGTTGTGCCCAGCGATTATCACTTACAAAAACATTTATATTTTCATTAATATTAATAGCGCTAATTCTTTTTTTGCATTTTAACTTAATAAAATTTTTTATGGGGATTTTAGCAAAAATGGGGAAATGGTCAGAAATATTATAATCGTTTAAAATTAATTTAGGGGAGTCAACAGAAAACTTAAAAGTTACCATATGGTCAATGTGAGACATCCTACCATCTTTTCTATAAAAAGTAAAGAGGGAGGCGCATAAATATTTTAGAAAAAATGTTGAAAGGCCCTGTGATAAAGCCAATTAAGTAAATTTTTCTTGTGTCATGCTAAGGTTGCCTAACACAATTATCCTAGCTTTATTTTTATGTGCCTTTAGGCATTTTTTAATTCATAAATCAAAATATTTTAAAAAATTATTTCTAAGAGAGCTGGTAGAGGAAATGTAAACAGATATTATTAGAAGAGAAGAAAACAAGCCAGCTTTATTATTAATTATGTTTTTTTAAGGTTGAATCAATTCAGGGGATATCAGTGCTATTATTTAAAATATTATTATCATTATTATCTCTCCATGTCAAGTTAACCAACACAAAAAAGTTACAGGGTACGAATGGTGACGCAACGAGTCTTAACTCTTTTTAAATGCCTAAACAAAGTCCAAGATTACCCCTTTTACTATCAGAAGGAACGTCAAAAACTAAATAATTTTTGATAAATAGGCGTTATTAAGAGGAAGGGTCAGAGGTCTCTTGTACGCTAAAATATCGGGAAGCTTCTCAGATAATAAAAAATATCGATCATTAAATTTATTTCTTATTGAATTAATATTTAGGGATAGAAGAGAGATGGAAGCTTATGTTTTTTAATTCAAAATGGTGGTGTTTAGATGAGTGGTTTGGTAATTGCGAGCGAAATTTAAAAATGTTTATTTAATTTAACAAACCACCCAAAATTTTTATTAAAAGACTTAAGAAGGTTTAAAATATTACAGGAGGAATTAGAATTGCATAATAAATCAATTCGACCGCCAACGTTAGGTTTTAAAATTTTTTTAAGGTTGAATTTAGGCTTTACGGGTAAATTAGATAAAATGCGGTCAACCCAACTGAAAACTCTTTTATACTAAAAATTAAATACATTAAATATACAAAAATTAGTTACTTGGGGCTGACAGTCAGGACTTAAGTTGCGCTGCCAACCTCTATATGAGATTCTAACATGCGCATTCCCACAACATAGATCAATTGGCTCTAAACTCTTAAAATAACTAGATTTTTTAATGTGGTTTCAATAATAAATAAAATTTTATATAAGTCAATATTGATTCTAGCAATTTCCTGCTTTTCGATCATGTGATTAAAAATATTATTGAACCCTTCATCATAATCCTTGCAGAATTTATTTCGCCAGTAAATTTAGTCTTTGCATCAATAAAATACCTAATTTTTCGTTTCTTTTAGAATTATGACCAACGTTTCCACGCTAAAAAATTTTTTTGACTGCACCCACCCCAAAAAATTTCAAAATTATTGGTGTGAATTCCTTTTAATATGGATCCTTAATAAGTGAATAATTAACCTTAAAATACAGAGAATGGATAACTGTATGGTGAATGTAAGGTGGGTTGACATTCAATTGGGTTATGTTTTTTAAATAAAACGATAAAAACCTTTATGCGACGAAAATTGGAAAGTATGAATTTAAGAACCGGAATTTCATATCTTATTTTGGCTGAAGTAACTTATAGCGGAAATTTTCGCATGCGATAAAATTCGGTTATTAATTATTCTTTAAAACAAACAATATAATCTGTTGTTTAATTTTCATAATAGTGTGATTTAATTTTTTATCCATTTTATAGTCTTTTTTTATTTAAATATTGAAAAATTAATGAATTTTAATTTTTAAAACGTAATTACCCTTTTTTTTTTGTATGAAAAAATTAAAACTATCTTCGATAACTTTTATTTATTATATTAAATTTATTTTTAACTTTGTCGTATAAAAGCACAAATTGTTAACTGGCATATAACAGACTAAAAAATTTTAGTCTAAATAAATTATAACTAATAATTCTTTTTCAAAAATACGATTTAGAATGTTAGCAAATCAACGATAAAATTTTCAGAAAAATCTATTTCACTAGTTAATTTCCTCTTTTCAAATAGTACTGATCTTTTATTTTATCATTTATCGTAGGATCCTGGCCTAAGAATCCTCATTTTAAATATTTGCTATCCCACCACAATAAATTTGTTTATTACTTGTATTTATTCCACTATTTAAATGTTGCGTAAGAAATTAAATTATATAAGAATAATGAGAATGGTTCACTGCATGATGAAAATGCAATTGATTGACGTAAAAATCAGTCAAAAAATTTTAATAAATAATCAAAATCATTACAGGATCGAAATTGGTCCGTATTAATTTCTGAACTGGGAACTAGATATCATAAATTATAATATTTCCGAAAGTTTTGTTATTTCTTGAAGTTTCTATGCTTCTTTTTTAAGTACGTACACGAAAATCGTAATCCATATAAAAAACTTAATTTTCAATGGTAGTTGCGTCAAGAATTCCAAGTACCAATCTTAAAGCTGGTAAAGGGCAGGAATTATGGTCTATCTATTATAAATAACATCGTTTATAGTTGGAATATTCTATTCTTGATTTTTCGAACAGTAAATATGCTTTAAGCCCACTTCTCTCTTGCAAATTTTGAGGATGTTCTAACAAAACATCACTTTAACGTCAAAAACTTAGTTTCAATACTAATTTATCTTTCAGGAGAGGAAACAGGTCGAAATAAAAATTAAATGGATGTTCTATAAGTGATATTTTTGAAGTCGAACTCCCTAAATTATTAAGGAAAAAGGACAGAGAATTTTTTTTTATAAACAATTGTGCGTGAATTTTATTTTTTGCTCATATTGTGAGATAAAATGCTTCTAAGCGCGTTCGTTGCATAAAAAATTTAACAAATCCTAAATTAAACTTTTCTATCATCTTTTTCTGATTCTTTGTGAAAAATTTGCATATTTACATAATCACAAAATAATAAAGATCACGACGACAAAATTGTTTTAGAATGAAATAATAATAAAATGCTTATTAAATTTGGCGGATTTATTTAATAAAAAGTTGAAATTAGGGTAATTAATTTAACCGAATCGAATTTTAAATCTAAATATTTATCTTAAAAAATTTCAAGCTGAATCTAAACACGAAAAAAATTTGGGAAAATTGAGTGGATTTACATCCAATAGTAGATCAATATACTCATGGTAAATACCAACAATATAGAATTAAAAAATAGGTTTCCAATATCAATAGTGATAACAAACATTATTTTAAGTTAATAAATATAATCTCTTTATCAATTTTAAAAAATTGGTAAATTTTGATTCGGGTTCATTCAAATATCACATATTAAAAATTTCTTTACAGTTTTCGAATTGCATATTCTGACAGATATGCGGAGATGAAATGAGTGTGAGTGCCTAAAATTAATTTTTTTATAGTATCTTTTACGAGTATTTTGTGTTTTATTGCCCCCCTAAGTGGCCTCAATTCGATTAGTGTGGGTGCCATCTGAGGCTTTGAACTCTTGGGAATGATTGAAAACCTTATGTATATAACCCAAGGATGTCGAATTCCCATATGCCTTCCAGCAATCCGTGTGAATTTTAGTTCCAGGGATCATGTTTTCCTGTATAATTAGTATAAGAGTTTCTGAATTCCGTTAAGACACACACGCGAAAAACATATAATGGAAGACACTATCGATTCCTTTAAATAGCCACTGCTGCTTTTGCGTTCGCATGCCTATTTCATTTAAAAATTAAAAATTTTTATGGTACTTTCTTTTACTAAAAAGGGATTCGTCCAGCTGGACTTTCCTACCTTGTCCTACGATTGGAATTTTGTCCTGTTCTTGAATCTAAATATATAACTTAAGAATCGTCAATACAAGCCTCTTGACAGAAATAATTCCAATCGATCACCGTCGTTTGAGATTGAACATCGGATTCAAGCTTGACCTCCTTAAATCCATGTTTGGAGACCCAATGGTAGGTGAGCTCCAATATTTTAATTATCAGTAATTTGGAATTTTCAAACAAGGAATCTGAGATTGAAATGTTTCTTAACCTTTTCTAATAGACTTGGCTTTTCTGCATTTGATATTTGTACACAACCAATTTTAAGGAGTCTTAGATGGATCTGTGTCGAATTCCATACGGACGAAGCCTAACTCACAAAATTGGCAGCGTCCAGAACGATGAGTTAATAATCCTATCTGAATCAAATAACAAAATTTTTTAAAATATAGTATACACTATGAGGTCCCGTGGTAGGCTGTCATGCCCTAATGGCTGGAAAGTTCTTGACTCAATTTAAATTTTATGATTACAGTAAATTTGTGGTTCGTGATTTAAATTATTACTGAACATAAAATAAAAAAATCACTTTTCAGACCTTAAAAAATCACAATGCGCATGCTCTTTTATTAACTGAATCTGGAGAGCATCCATTCTTTTTTAAATTTGTTTTTTAAACATAAAAATATACAATAATAATCATCAGAGAATTAAATTTTCTATATTTTATATTAATAAAAAAATAATAACGCTTAAAGGCACAGAAATGGCTTATATATCGAAATTTACGGTCTATTAATGGGTACTAAAAATTTTTCGAGTTATTTGAGTTTAAGGTCATATCGTGCATGAGATCGCATTAAGCATTGCGCTGTACCGTTGTTAAGTAATTAATTTTGATAAAGAGACGATTAAAGAAACCTTAAAAACACCTATAATCTAAACATAATTGTTAA
Source organism: Cyprinella venusta (assembly GCA_038021265.1). Classification (NCBI taxonomy): domain Eukaryota; kingdom Metazoa; phylum Chordata; class Actinopteri; order Cypriniformes; family Leuciscidae; genus Cyprinella; species Cyprinella venusta. Next base: position 34,557 of record JBBNEX010000266.1, read on the forward strand.
TCTTATCAAACCATAAGCTAAAATTAAAAACCGAAACCCATACTTATACCAATACCTAAACCTAAAAATCAAATTGAAAACCTTACTTAAATATAAACATAGTGTCTATGTTTAATTATTTCTTCTCCATTATTTTATTATTTTATATAGGGATAATTCAAGACAGTCAATTGAAATTCAAAAAATTTTTATCGTAATTATGTTAAATAAATTTAAATTGTATTGAAATTTAACAATTTTTTATATCAACCTAAGAAATCTTGGAAATCGATAGTTTTTTTCTCTCAAATATCTAGTAACAACAATTAAATAAAATTTTTCTAATAACACATTCTGCTAAATATGAAGGAATGAAATGTGTTTTGGTTCCTAAGTTACATTATATAAATACCTTTAACGCGTACTTTATGTTTGATGGAACTCGAATAGTCCTCAATTCGATTGGTGTTGGTGTCATTATACGTCTTGAACTCCACAGAATGATAATCAAATCTTGTGAATATATCTTCAAGAGCTGAAGTGGCCTTAAGCTTCCCAGTCTCTAGTATGGATTTCTGTTCCAAACAAAATATTTGAAATGAATATGTGTAAAAGGATTTTATGATCACTAGACTCCACACATGCAAAAAACATATTGCATGTTTGGCCATAAATGTCGACAAACACCCATTGCTGGTGAAGCGACAAATTTTTCCTAGATTTTTTTACATAATTATAATGTCCTTAATATATATTATTTTCCATTAAAGGACTCGTGTGGCTGAATGTATGACCTGGGTCATAATTCGGTTGCCGTTCCTAATTTTAAATAAAAAATTAATGACTTTAAGTAGATTAATAAATCTCTATTAGAAGTGATACCAGTCGACTACGGTGGCGGTGGATAATATTTCGCTGTCGAACACTACTTCCTGAATTACGCGCTTGTTGACCCAATGATAATTTAGTTCCAACAGCTAAATTATTTTAATTATAATGCTCATATGATCTATAGTTTTGAATTCTCGAACCATGAATCTACCTATGTTAAATTAATTTTTGAGTAATCTTTCTAACATATAACTTTTTATGCCTTTTCACAATTCGTCCAGATCCAATATAAAGAGGCTTTTTAATTATCTTATTCGCGATCAAGTTGTCTAAACCCAGTTTAGCATTCTGGGCAGCGGCCATATTAATCTGCTTAAAGACTAATTTTTATTAGTTATCTAAAATTTTAAAACATTATCATAAACGATGGGATACGTTTGTTGTTATCTTAGAAAACGATGGTCTTAAAATTATTTATTAGCATCAAAATAAATCTCACTTTTCAGATTAGGATTTTTTCTTAATATTAATTTTATATTAATCTCTGAATTAATTTTTATAAATATAGATTGCGCAAGTTTAGTTCAAAACTAAATATCATTGAAAAAGTGACATTTTCGCAAAATAACCCAATATATCTTTATTTTTGATAGTTATAAGCTTTTTAATTATTTTGTATGATGATTTAAAAAAATAGTAGTTACGTTTTAAAAGTAAAGTGGGCATACAGTTACTATTTATATTTTTTATTTTTAAACTCTATTTAATGATATTTATAGGGATGTATTAATTTTAATATATTTAGTCTATAATATTAAATTGTTTTTGTTTAAACTACGCTTAATTCTTTTTAAGGTCATAGATGATTGCCATTAATGTTTAATTTAATTTCATAAGCTAAACAAAGACAATAATTATTTATTTTTTCATTAAATTTTATATCTTGTTATTTCTGCTCCCGATATTACCGAACGATGATTTATCAATTTTTCGATGATGTGTATTATTTCATGTCTAAAAATTAATCGTTTAAATTTTAGATAAATATAAGAAAAAATTTAAGTTCCTCATTTTTAATAAAAAACTATCTTTTCTAAATAATTTTTTACAAGCCTATTCCGGGGACCTGTCATTAATTTTTTATTTTAACGATACTTTAATATTTTTTAGGATAAACATGTTAAAGGATACCTTTTTAAATCAAAAGCGTGCAAAAAAGAGGTAAAATCTTCTTTAATATCAAATTAATAAGCTTTACAATTGTTATTCGAGAAAGAAATTAGACTATAAATAATTGCTCAGAAATTTTATTTAATGCTTTCGATTAGTTCACATCTAGTGTTTTAACCTATGCTAATTATTTTTTTAGTTACCTTTATTCTTAGAATTATTTTGAACCCTAACATAATAAAGAATCACCCTATTAATCAGAAAAAAATTTTTGCTAAAAAATTTCATTTTGCAAAATATGTATTCCTAATTTAGTGAGAAAATAATTAAAATGCAATATTAAACTATCGATGCTAAACAATTCAATTGTTTTGGACTTAAAATATTTTTTTTACCTTAACTACGTTTCAGATAAACTTTAAAACTTAAAATCAGTAATGAAAAAGCATTATCTACCTTTAAAAGTTATTATGGGTTTGACTAGAAATCGGGAAAAAAATTATAAAATTTATCTGCAAGTATTTAATTAGGAAAGCTGATAAATACATCTTCACTTTTGATACTTTATTAAAAGGCGTTTAAAGTTAGATATAATAGTTTCTATATTGACGTTCTTTAGATCTTTTCCTGTGCTGCTATGAAATAAATTTAATATTAATTACAGAAATTAATTTCTGTTATTAAAATTTTTGAAAAAATTTCAAGGAATTAATTTTAATGCCTCGAGGTAAGAAATAAGTTTATCGTATCTTTAAAGTGTAAGTTAATTTTCGTTGAATGATAATACATTAAATCAATGATTTGAAAATATTTTGTTTTGAAATAAAATTATAAGATTTCTAGTTATAATCACTCTAATATATAAATATCAGTTCAAAAGTATATTCGATGCTTTAATATATGATAATTGGATAACAAAAGTTCATATTTATCTTAAATCATTGTAAAAGTCGATTAGAGTATCTGCTTCACACGTGCATACCGATATAAAGCGTCGTTTTTGAAAAGTTATAATGATTTATCAACAAAATTACAAAAAATGTTATTTTCAGATTCGTCTAGTTTCAAATATCAGTCGATGAAATTTTTTAGATTTTCATGCTATTTAAAGTTTATAGCTTGATGCAGCTAATAATTATATTTTATAACAAGAATAATTTCACGGAATAAAATTTGTTAATTTTACCGATCTATCATGTGATATTGTCTACAATAACTTTCTTAATTTAAATAGATAAGATTTGAAGATAACCTTACGGCTTTTATGCTCAAATTCATTCAATTTAAAAATAAAAAAAAATGGTGGTTAAATAAATTTCCTAATCTAAATAAAAATTAGTGTCTATTATCTGTGACCTTTTGATGATTTTAGCGTATTTTGAATTATAAATATAATAATCAATTGTTAATTAAAAATGCAATTATATATTACAGCCCAACAACAGCTTTTTATTACTATTAACGATGGAAAAAATACATAAATTGTAAATTTTTGTCATCAATAATTTCTAAAATGTTACTACTATTTATTAAATCATTTAAAAATTATTGAAAAGCTAAAAAATAATATAAATAAAGCAATAATGCATTATTGCGCATAAATGTCGGCGTGCAAGAGTGTCGTGTGCGAAAATTCACAAAATTATTTTAAAAAGTAAACTAATTTGGAATAATTGCGAAAGATAAACGTGTCACATCTGACCATATCTGACCTTTAATTTGCAAATAAAGCCGTAGCGCTTCTAAATTTTATAAATAAAATATATTATGTATAAATAATTTTTTTAAAAGCTACATATATTTTACAAAAATTTTTAATTTTTTTTACTAATTTAAAACTTTTTTGTTTTATTTCAATCATAAATATTTAAGCTTTATGCTACAAACATTAAATATTCTGTCGCACAGAATCTCATCGGATAAATTTTGTTTTCACATGTTAATGTGCGGATAGCTTTAATCATTTTTTATTTTCTTGTTTGTTTTATCATATATAAAAAAATTTTTTTTGCTCATAAAGTATTACTAAATGTTTATTACTTTAAAATTTTATTAGATGTGTGTAATTATTTCGGGATTATTTAAAAAAATAATAAATAAAAATTTTAATGTAATATAATTCTTAATTAGAATAATACTGTCCATCGGATTTTATTACTTTTTCTGAGAACGTTCAGGTATTTTTCGGATCCCTTTTTTGAAAAATTAAAGGTTA